>CALNHX010010320.1:0-41361 GCA_940337035.1 Agriotes lineatus | reverse complement strand
AAGGGAGAAATCTGTAGAGCGAGACTCCCAAATGGTGTTTTAATTACAATCTGCCTTGCTTATGGTTATGGTTATGCGTTAGGAATGACGTATTATTTACAGAATTTCGATCACTCGCAGGCCGCTGAGATACGGCACGTAGTACGTATCAGGGTGAGGTTATTTTTCATTCGAATTACTTGGAACGAAAACCGAGTTACAGAGGTTATTTCAATAACCGGATAACCGGTTATTTTTCATTCGCATAAGCCCATCACTAATTACAATAACGAACAATGGACGGGTAGATAAAGAAATAAGTAATACAACAAGTAACGCTAACAGAATCTGTGTATGTAAGTAACAATGTATTAAACCTCAAAAATTCTAGTTGTAAGTAAAACATCGATACCATAATCTCAAAATTGTCTTCTTTAAATTGAAATATTTTAAAATTTTGTCGATAAACCACATTTTTTTTGACTATCAACATCTTAAATACACTAAAATTACATATTTCAGTTAGTTACCTTTCCACAGTTAGATGGCAGTAAAGCGTACCGGATGCTTACCGACTTTTATGAGCACAAGAAAAGCTTTTTAAAAATAATACGTACATAGAAATTAATCATTGAATTTTGTATACAATAAAATTTGCTTATTAGATTGTTTTTTGTTATGAAATGATGATAGTATAAATCACATACTGTGACTCATCCTGTTATAATCATTTCAATATAAAATAATGAAAAACTCACCAATCAGTCCAACTTCAGCTGCCCTGTCAAAGTAATAGCTAAATGCATTGATTTGTTTATGAGGTAGTTCCCCTATAGGTTTAGCTTTCGATTTAATATAATTATTGATAATTTCAGAACACACACTGAAACTAACAATAGGTATTTCCTCAGCCGTCCTATATGAGCCTCCAGGTACTTTTATAGTTGGATAATTTTCCTTCAGTCCGTTAACTTGATATGTAACTCCGCCAAATTGAAACTTCTTATTGCTAATAATGGGATTGACACACTCGCTCGTCACGTTAGTGGCAGATCCTTGACCGAAAGTGACCACCTCTTTCCTAGCTGTCATGAGCCCCAATCCAAGAAAGCTATGCGTAAATACTGGAATTGAACCTTGTGGTGCGATGGCTTGGTGAATATATTCTTTCTGCGAGAGAGTTTCTGGAGTTGATGGTGAAAAGGTGACTTGTGTTGATGCTCCCCCAAGATCCAAAGCGGCTACTGTTTTTTCAGGGTTTCCACCAATTCGTTCTGCGGGCGAAAAAATCAATGCACAATGTATTTGGGAAAATTTTACAATTTTACCTAATAAGAAATTAACTGTAAACCAGGAAAATATTCCTTCATCCGTGCCATCCATAATTGCCACAGAATCATCGTTGGTTAAAAACGGAGTTCTTTTAAACAAGTCCCGCACGGAATTTAGAAGTTTCTCTGCTTTTTCCTGAGGAAGCAACCGTAAGCCAGCAGTTGCCCGCAATATTAAAGGAGTGTTCTTCCAGTACTTTTCGGGGATTTCATTTTTTGCTTTCTCCAGAAGGGAATTAATAGACGCCACGCCCTTTTCAAAAGACGATTTATTATATGTACATTATTGAATGTCCACTAAACTCACCTTTTCTGGGCTGTCTGCAAATGCTGACAATCCTGGTTTTGTATATTCAAATAATTCTTTATCTAGAATTAAGTGGCCATCTGCAAATTAATAATTATCTGTGAATCTTCGATGGAGTTTAAGTAAAAAACATGTACTATGCAAAAAACTAAAAAACATGTACTATGCAAGACAAAAAAACTGGTACAACTCTTAATAGGGATTTTAGCATAATTTGATTAGCTTAAACGAGGCTTTAAACAATTACATTTACTCACGGCCTGCTGAATTGTGTGACAAATGTCACTTTGACGTTTGTCAAACAATGCAGCAGGTCGTGCATTTATTATATCAATTTTGATTCATAGTGACAGCTACACAAGTTGACAATTAAGTTAGAAATTCAAATGCAAACTTTATTTTTACACACAATTAAGATTATATTTACATTAACTACAAACAATCAGACACAAACAATAATATAATAAAAACGTATTAATATTTTGTAGCACCGCCATTTTGCGCTATTACACATTGAAGACGTCGTGGCATGGAATGAATTAAATTTCGTATATATTCTGGATTAATTTCTTCCCAAATGTTTTGGATATCTTGAGCAAGATCTTCTGCATTCTGTACCCTAACGTTAACTTCGTATAATTTCCTTACCATAATTGCCCACACATTTTCAATTGGATTAAGATCTGGGCTGTTTGCTGGCCAAGGAAGTGTTCGTATTCCATGGTCTTCCAGCCACTGCAAAACAATGCGTGATGTATGCACTGGACAATTATCCTGCTGAAAAATAAAGTTTTCCGGAAATAACTGCGTCACTGATGGAAGCATGATATTTTCCAACAACGTACTATAGACTTGTCCAGTAAAGCGTTCATTTATGGCCCAGCAAACACCTGGACCGTGAACACTAATCCATGCCCACATATTAACTGAAAATCGCCCACTTCTTTTAATTTCCTTCATATATTGTTGGGAATATCTAGTATTTTGGGGCCGATATATTTTAACACGTCCATTATGATGCGACTGGAAGGTCTTTTCATCGGAAAAAATTACGTTGTTCCAAAAATTTTCGTCCATATCGATATAATGCTGTGCAAATTGAAGACGCCTTTGTCTATGTATTTCTGTTAGGAAGAATTTGGATGCTGCAGAATAATTGTTTAATTCAGAGGACTTCAGACGGCGCAGAGCAGTCCTATGCGTTCCCGGAAAATTTGTTTCCAATTTGGCTCGAATAGCTGTTTCAAACGGATGTTCTCGAAGATAATTTACAAGTGCTTCATCATCTTCTCTTGTAGACGCCTTTGGTCTACCAGATCCCTGTTTCCTACTTAGTGTCCTTTCTTCGGTCCATCTTTTTTTTATATGAAGAACTGTAGTTTTACTCACATGGAACTCTTGCGCTATCTGTCGTATTGACCATCCGTTTTCCAATGAGGTCACAATTCGGGCTTTATCAGTCTCTCTCAAATGGGGAGCCATACATACAATATTTTCAGGTACTACCTACTCAAATTCTGACAGATAAATAAGTAATGTTTTCGAACACTTTCAAATTAATAGTAGAGTATCCATAGTAACCATATTAACGCAGTCAGATTCACAGCAGAACATATTAACTGTATCAGTTTTTTTTGTCTTGCATAGTACAGTTATTGATGTATACATATATATTTTTATTGCTTTTTAACAGAGCTTGCCGTCTAAGATACCTACTTATCAGAATCAAATTTTTATTAACATTATCCCCGTAAACAGAGACTAAAGTAGCTCATTTAATTCCTAGGGACTAAAGTAAAAATGATACAGTAACTATAGTAAATTTATGTACACACGAGGTTAGTAAGGTTAGGTTTTGTTTGTCATTTGACACACACTGACGCAAAACTTAACCTGCAAATCTCGAATTTGACATATACTGACAATACACTTCAGTACTGCCAACTGATTCAGGCTATCCAGGACCTGCTGCAATTCAGTTTTTAATAAATTGTAATTGTCAGTTTCCAAATTGACAGATTCCAAATTTTGGAAATGTTAGATGATAATGTTCCCAAAAGTGCAAAAAATAGCGTATATACCTCGCGACTAAAGTGCCTAAATCCCTTGAGTGGTTGTTGTCCTCGGGCTTCGCCCTCGAGGCAACGAACTCCACCCGTGAGATTAAATGGTGCACTTTAGTCCCTCATGATATAATATACTATTAAGTAAACGGATTTATATTAATCTAATAATAGCATGAAGTGTTTAGCTATAGATTTGAGATATGTACTTTAAATTACTAAACGGCAATAATCAAACATTTGGAAAAGGTTTTTTACAATGGTGATTGAAAATTTTACCAATCATCATAATTTTCATTCAAGGTTCGACACACCATCTAAACTAAATAAATAAATTATATATTCAAGCGCTTGCACATGGCTTAATCATTACCTGAAAGTGATAACTAATCAAATAAGTAATATGAATTTGCAGTATCTTTTATTAGCTTTAATTATTACTGATAAATTATATCTATAAAGTATGTTTCACTGTCATTAGTAAGTCAGAATACTTTTTCTTCGTTGAAGTGCTATCATGTTGGCCTTCTAATAAATGTGTGTACAACCTTCAAGATAACTTTGGATAAACAAGTTAAAAAATTCATATCTCATGAATCGTTTGCAGGAAAAACGTCAAAAATGAAATGATCCGTAGATATTCATAATCCAGTAAAATACCTACAAACTGAAATATTTTATCTAAACAAACAAAATTAAGTGCCAAGTCTGCAAATATTTTATATAATTTGTCAAAACTATTACTGTTAGGAAGAAATTGCCGTCAATAACTGAAAATGAGGAAATCGAGAACCAATACATAGTCGGTGCACGAATATGCAAAATGGAAATTGTGTAATGACATGTGAAATAATTAATAAACTTGAGCAACTTAAAGTAAACTCCACTGTTTCAATTCTCATAATTTTGAACTTTTCCAGAGTAAAATAGTTCTCTCTACACTAATTGTTTCCATGATTGTTCTAATCCTTAAATATCAATGAATGTTGTGCCTGTCTGTGTGCGATCGGGTGCAGTTTCCACGATTAGTCCTGTCGTCACCATGCCTTTCACAATGCAATGATAAGCATGTATGTTAGGTAACATTCTTAGCCAAACAAAGCAATTAGATTCCGTCTGAGAGTGCAGATTCGAATCCCACAATTTTTTTGCGGATTAATGTAATTTGCATTCGAAGTGTTTCCTTTTACTGTTTCAGTATTTACAAACATTAAGATATTTTTACCTATTTTGTATACAATTCTAAACACTTTTCAACCGTTATTCGATCTAAAGTAAGGACACCTTCGATAAGACTAACTAAAGTAACCAAATCTAGTTTTTTCAGTTGTGTAATCAATACTTCAACCTTAGTTAGTATTAGTTAGTATTTGTTGTGGGGAGACTGATGTCAAGCAAGTAGGCCTTCATAGACCCTTTTTGCCAACCCCGTGGACAAGGTCTAGGCATGAAGAATAGCAGGTACCTTAGTCCTACTTAGAATTTCGCCGAGATTAAGGAGTTCCAACCTTAGCGAGAGATCTTTTACGTGGTACACATCATAGTAACATGGGACCCACGGTGTTACATTACTTCCGGTAGAAGCTTTCATCCGCATTTTTTTTTTAAAACCTCATTGGGACCGGGGATCGAACTTGCGACCTTAGATCAGTGGTCACAATGCTTAACAACTGAACTACCGACCCCGGCTACCAACCTCAATGATATTTTTGTTGTGATACAAACTTAAACTGCCAGCTGTTGAGGTTATATACATAAACTGTCAAAGTTAAAGTGAAACCGTTATAACTATTATCCATTTACTTGACATCTGCACTGTCAGTGCCAAATTTTCAAAAAAAGTCTTGACTATACTTCCAAAATAATGTGTTTTTATTAGACTGTACATTAATTTAGTTATCAAAATGTCAATAAAAAAAGTTGGTTTATCCCGATTATCTCTTAAGAGAATTCTCTTTTGCTTTTTCATGTTGCTGCTATCTGCTTCTCCCATTATTAAAATAGTTTATGATGAATTAATAAATTGGGAACGAATTATTTCAATTTTAGTTGGAAATATTCGACACCCCTTGACAGTTCTAGATTTGCTAAGGGCACCAATACGTAAAGCTCAAAATCACTTAGTGAAAAATAGGAGTGGTGCCAACATACTGTCAGTTTGACAGTGCGGATGTTAAGTAAATGGATCATAGAGTTACCGACTGTCTAGTTTTCAACTGAACAGTTTGGTTTTTTAGGCACCTGTCCGGTTTAGAAAAAACCAATAAAACCGGACAGATGCCGTATCATGTTGCTATTACTTTATAATTTTCGTGAAATATAATTAAAATAATCTGTAAAAAAATCCTGTCCAGTTTTTTTGTGCCATCTGGCAATTCTAGTTACAATCTAAGAAATGTTAATAGTTCATAATGATGTGCTATTTTAAAATAGTTTTTAGCTTAATAATTCTATCCATTTCTATAAAAAGAAATGTTCATAAAAATTACATTAGCATTTTTTACGAACCAATTTGACAATTATTATTTATTTTTTGCACTTTCGGCACTAAAGTTGGCACTTTAACAGCCAGTCTTATAAAAGCCAGTAATCTGACGTTAACTTTAATTCGCTGTTAAAATAAACAAAAGCGCATCAAAACGTTTGTGCATTAGTAAACAAATTTTGATGCGCTTTTCTTTATTTTAACAGCGAATTAAAGTTAATGTCAGATTAGTGGCCTTTATAAGACTGGCTCTAAGTCACTCATTTCAGGGACTAAAGTAGCTCATTTAAAGTAAAAATGTTACTGTAATTATGGTAAATTTATGGACACAGCATTCTTAATAAAATTTGTATTTAAAATTAATCAGTTGGCAGTACTGCAGTGCACTGTCAGTCTATATCAAATTCGAGGTTAGTTGGTTAAGTTTTGTTTGTCATTTGACACACACTGATGCAAAACTTAACTGCAAATCTCGACTGACAATACACTTTAATACTACCAACTGTGTCAGGCTATCCAGGGCCTGCTGAAATTCAGTTTAAAAAAAAAACACTCTGTACACACCATTCTTAATAAAATTCGTATTTTAAATTAAATTGTAATTGTCAGTCTTCAAATTGACAGAGTCAAAATTTTTCAAATGTTTGATAATGTTCCTAAAAGTGCTAAAAATAGCGTATATCACACGGGACTAAAGTGCCTAAATCCCTTGAGTGATTATTTCCCTCGGGCCCTCAGGAAATAATATTCGCTCGCGGGATTTAATGATGCACTTTAGTCCCTCATGGTATAATATACCGGGTGACTGTAAATGATTGTGATTTTCTTTTCTTAGGTTGGCATGTTGGTGGCACTGTAAGTTGATGTCAAATTCAATGTTCGCAGGTTAGGTTTTCCGTCAGTTTGTGTCAAAACTATTTGACGCAAAACCTAACCTGCTAACCTCGAATTTGACATAGACTTACAGTGCCACCAACATAAACAGTGCCAACCTAAGAAAAAAAAAACAATCATTTATAGTCACCCGGTACTATTACTAAAAACTGTTTTAAAGTAAGTGTTGAAATCAAGGAGACTGTTTAATAAATAGCAGGGTTACAATCAAACAAAACAAACTGTTAGTCTTATCAAAGGTGTTCCAAGTTTAGCAAAAATTGTTTTTTTCTACGATCGTGACAAAACGACAACTTTTTGCACAGTTTCTAGTGTCAAAAGTGACGTTTATAGCACTCTTAATATTAGCGCTCCAATTACGTCTTTTTCACACGTTGCTGTAAGCACAGAATAATACCCTAAATCAGAATGGCCTCTCTGTGATGTCAGCATACTCAATTTTTCTGACCTTGAAATTGTCCGCCATGATCCTAGTGGTGTGCAGAGGCGGTAAATTTAAAATTATGCGCATAAATTTTAAACTGAACAGAAATAATCAATACGTTTAAAGTCTATGCAATTTATATGGAAATGCACAGTTCACCATGTGCCATAAAGCTCTTTTCTGTGCACTCATATTAAATTAATATTTTTAAAACCACTTGCACAAAAAAAATTACCTTATAAGAGGTCATTGTCCGCCACAAGTACACGTGTAAAATATTTTTTTTTTTTTTTAAATTAATTTATTTACTATTTGCAATCTGTATAGTCATTACAATAAGCAAATGTGATGTGTAGATAATAATGACATGGATTTACATGATAGTTAAGGCCCAGTGACCTAAACCCCAAGTTTACTTAACATTACTAACTGCTTAAACTATAATTTAATTAATACATATTTGTTACTTTAATATCTATGAGGCAAGTCTAAGGGTTTGTATCTATTTAGTCGTTGAGTGTTTTCACTGTTGTCCAGGAGGCTGAGAGCTAGAGAATTATTATGATGTTCCAAGTTGTTTAAATATTTTTCACTACACTTACTTATTGTTTGTCTCACTGTGTCAGTTTTAAGATCACTTAAAATGTCAACATTTCTTATGAAGTAAGGAGCGTTGCACATCGCACGTAGTACTTTTGCCTGGAATCTTTCTATGATTTCAATGTTTGTGTTGGCTGCCGTGCCCCACAGCTGTATGCCGTAGGTCCAGATTGGTTTAAACGCAGTATTGTAAACTAATAGTTTATTGCTTAGGGATAATTTTGATTTTCTTCCAAGCAGCCAGTAATGTTTGCTGAATTTTACGCCAAGCTGTTTCCTCTTACTTAATATGTGCTTTCTCCATGTTATACCCTTATCCAGATGTATGCCTAGATATTTGACTTCTGTAGCCTGTGCTAGTGGTGTGTTATTCATATAGACTTCCGGTGTTGTTCCTCTACATTTTGTGAAGGTAATGTGGATAGATTTTGTCTCATTTAGTTTTATTCTCCACTTTTTACTCCACTTCCCTATATGATTTAGTTGTGTTTGTAGCATAGTAGCAGCTATTACTGGATCTTTGTCTCTGAACATGATTGCTTTGTCGTCAGCAAAGGTGGCTGTGAGCGATTGTTCATTGGTGGGCATGTCGGCTATGTAAAGACTATATAGAAGAGGTCCTAGCACACTACCCTGAGGAACCCCAGATCTGATTGGATGTAGTTCCGTGAGATGTTGATTATACTTCACTTGGAAAAATCGTTCTTCCAAGTATGATTTCAATATAACATAATAAGTGTGTGGGAGTGTGCTTTTTAATTTAAAGAGGAGTCCATCATGCCATACCTTATCAAATGCCTGAGTGTCGTCCAGGAAGGCCGCCGTGCAGTAAGATTTCTCCTCGAAGGATTGATTGACATAATCGACTACTCTGTGGACTTGCTGTATTGCTGAATGTTCTTTTCTAAAGCCAAACTGATGCTCTGGTGTGTAAAATATGGAAAACAGCTGACTGCACACAACCAGAACTCGCGCATGCGCAAAGAAAAAACTAGCTGAATTTTAAGCCGACAGGCTATTCTGTATTATTCTGTGCCGTAAGTTTAAATATCAACATAACCTAGAATATCTAACACAATGTGACGGAAAAAGTGTCACCGAACTAAGTTTTTATATTTCTGTTACGATCGTAGAAAAAACAGCGTATGATACACGTGTATAAGAGCCATTAAAGCACTAGCGACGTGCTTTAAAGGAGTACTTATACACTAGTATCATAATATACTATTCTTCTGTAATTTCTTTATTTATAATTCAATTTTTAAAATGCAAAAATTATTTTTCGAGCACGTTCAAGCAGTGGTTAGTTGTATTATAATTATGTATTTAATTCCTGTACTTATGTTACCTATTTTAAAACTATTCACAAATATTAAAGAATGAAAATACAAGGATCTAACCGAAAACAAAATCAATTCAATAACAAATAATTACTTAAAACTGTTTGAGATACGGCACTTCGTTTTTGGTACCTACTTAATGGCTACAAAAAAAAGGTTTCTGTATTTTGCCTTTAGAATAACTCCATTCCAGCACCCGAATGACGTCATTTGAGTGTTAGAAGAAGTCGATATGAAATGACGTCATTCAGGTGTTAGAATAACTCCATTCTAGCACCCAAATGACGTCATATAACCTCAAAATAGAAAACATTTTAATTTATAAAATGATATAAAGCGGCAAAATACAAAAAGTAGTATAAAATATTTGTTGCAGAAGGTCCTTCAAGCACTCATTTGTTCCCCCACTCGCTGCTAGGCGGCTCGTTTCTGAATTTCAAATTCGTGCTTGAATAGATGCCTTCTGCAACTTGTATTTTAATATACTATTCTAATTTTATAGCTGTAACTGGTACTTGACTTATTTTTCGTATAAAATTTCAAACATTTGTTTCAGAAGTTGTGTGAGAGATTTATGTTTTTGCAACATTGTACCTTTAACTTCTAGCAACAATTCTAAGGGTAACACAGGTTTTCATTGCCATCAAATTGATAATATAAAAACTGACATCACATAGGGTACGTTTCTCTGCTTAGCAAGTTTTTGGCTTGAAATTATCTTTATTCTTGTGATATATTAGTACAAAATACAGTTCCAAAATGCATATCAAGCATGCCACATAGATTAAAAGCATGAACTACAAGCTAGGGAGGATTTGCCAAATATTGGCATTAAATATACGTTTTTTAAATAAAAATTAATTATTTTTTTTCTAAATAAATACAAAACTGCAACATACTGTCTTAAAATAGTTATAAAACATTACATTTCCTCCATACTTTCATAAGTACAATAATTTGGCCATCCTCTGTATAACTAGTATGCAATTTTTAGTTCAATCAATATAGTTGCTTCAACATAGCTCCATGAAAATGATTTGTAAATAATGAAGTAGTAATTAAGAGCTATTGCATACATTCCCACCAATTTAATTGTGTTTTGGAAGAATCAAAATTACTGTTTGTTACGTAAAAACCTAATTAAATTCTATTCCTACGCTAAAAACTTTCAATTAGTTGGAGTCCAAACTTAGCTTAACAAAGATCTAAACAATTATACATACCTAAATAGGCCTCGTGAAATGTAAAAGCGAGAACTCTAGAGCCTGTGCTACCTGCATCAATAACAACAGCGTGTACAGGTTTGTCATAACCAAACGATTTAGCTATGGTATCTACAGTGCGATGTCCGAGATGCCATGGAATGTAATCTATATACAATACTAAAAAAGAAAGCGCTGTAGCGTTGCTAGGCATCCAGATGCAACTTACTTATAAAAACTGTTAAAATGGTTCCACTCAAAATTAAACATAGCAGCGATCGGTGTATCGAGGATGATTCTGCCTCTTTGCGTTTTCGCTTGGGGAGAGGTCGTCCATTTGATTCTTTCAGCTGCGATTATTAAATAAAAAGCATATTACAAGCAGGCTACTCATAAACTGTTTATTTATTATTAGAGCTTGTTAAAAGGTTAGTTCAAAATGCAGGTTGTTAACAAATGAACGTGTCCACGTACACAAAGGAAAACAAAATTGAGGTTATACACACGAAAAACGTCAAAAACACGACCAAACACTTACTAGTCTATATATCATGAGAACTCCTAAAAATAAACAAATACATAAATGATAATAATACTACGTGGGTAGTAAAAAATAATTAAGCATTGGTTTTCGGAAACGAACGTAAAGTATCTACACCGACATAACAGGTTTTGATAAAAAGATAAGTGGATGGCTAACATTCTAATATCTACTTACTACTAGCTACATTATTCGCACAAAAATTACTTACTTTTCGTCGTCTCAGTTCAGAATTCATTTTAATGTCACTTGTTTATTCTGTATGTAACAATACTTTATACTCCTGCAAGTATTGATTATTTTTAGTTCATTATCATTGTATGTAGTAGCACGAGGAAATCATCATCACTATCGCTCGCGATTATGTCTGAATTTGAACTGTGTTGCGCACATTTTAAATTAGTTCTAAAGTGGTCTTATGAAATAGCAATTCATCACAAGTAATAGCTGTGTCATCAAGCTATAGTACGTTCTTGAATCGTGATAATAATGTACAAAGTTAACCAAGACCACGCCTACAAAACTGGTAGGTAACTTTGGTTTTCTCGGTCTGGGTTAAAAGTCAATTGTTATATTATTGCTTTAAATAGCCGTCTATAGATGAGTTGACATTTCCAACCCGAGACCACATTTTTTTTAAATAGAGTTGCAGTCAAGGACTTGCTCAAAATTTCCATGACTGGGAATGGGGATACATAAGTTAAGCCTGTATGACAGGACGCTAAATTTTATGCAAAATTCACTTGTAAATTTTCAAATAAATTCACTGATATATTTTTTTCAAAAACACAATTTTCTGTTTGCAACCTGTGATAATTTTTTTTATCTAAAACTTACTTGTACCTAATCTTTATTTGAAATATTGTCTTTCTATGACCCCTACTAAACGTAAGCTTTTTACCAGTAGCTTGTCGAACTAAAAATTACATATTATCAAAGATGCTCTTTGATATTATAGAGCAGCGTGCTAAAAGTAAAATCAGCTGTTTACTTTTAGTACACGTGGTAAAAGTAAAACAGCTGATTTTGAATTTACGTCTTTTAAACTGGAAGTGATATTATAACGTTATTCTAGTTCCTTCTTCCGTTAGAGGTAAAGTAATTTAAATAATAATTAAAGCATCATGTAATGAACACAGTAAAATATTTACCAATAATTACTTATGGCAACTAACTTTGACAACTACCGGCTGCAGTAATAGTAACTAGTGATGGGCTTATTCGAATGAAAAATAACCGGTTATCCGGTTATTGAAATAACCTATGTAACTCGGTTTTCGTTCCAAGTATGTGAATGAAAAATAACCTCATGCAGATACGTACTACGCTTTGAATATAAAACCTCTATTCAAAGGTACTACGTGCCATATCTCAGCGACCTACGCAGTGCTCAAAATTCTGTAAATATAAATACGTCATAACTCATAAACAAAGCAGGTTGTACTGAAAACACCATTTGGTTATCGCGTAACTACCTCATATCATAAAAAATCTGGTGTGATACACGCACACAACTTCCTTTTACAGTGATCTTATAATTAGCCAAAATTTGATTTTAAATTTTTAAGCATTTGTCAAAAATTTTCAAAAATTAAAAATTTTACAAAAACGGTACAAAATAGAGTGTTAGTTCAAGAGACAAATTTTCTCTAGAATTTTAAGCGGAATTCAAAAATGTAATAATATACCGGGTGTTCTATTTAAAATAGAAGTTAATAAAAAAAATAGAAAACAAAAACAAAAGAAACCCATTTTAGAAGTATTCAACTGGAAAATCACCTATCTCACATCAATACACATTAAAAATGTAATAAAAATGTAAAGTTAAAAAAAATCGTTGGAGCCGTTTTTGAAAAAATCGAAAAAAACTGAAAAATCATAAGAGCAAACACCTACTTCCGGTTATGCGATTTTCTTCAAAATCTTGCTGTCGCATCTACATAGTACACAAAACTTATATATGAAGTTTCAACGCCATACCTCTTTTCGTTTTTGAGATATTCTGTTCACAGACAGACAGACAGACAGACAGACACACAGACAGACAGACAGACAGACCAATGAAAAAAAAATATGTTTTTTGGGATCAGGGGACTCTAAAACGTGAAGATCTGTTGAAAACTCAATTTCGAATTTTTGGGGTAAATCCAATACTTCCTTTATTGTAAAAGGAAGTAAAAATACCAAATTATCAAATTCTGGGGACCTGAAACCTGAACGCCTAAAAACTGCAAACGCATAAAGCTATAAAACAATTTTTTATTTGCTTACATCTCCAAAGGTTCAAACAAGAGGCGGCGCCTTTAACCCGCCCAATCGATAAAGATAAACGTTTTACCACTTTTTATTGCGATTAGCAAGCAGTCCCGCATATTTCTTTCTTTCTACACTTCTTAATAAATACCTCTTAATTTCCAATACATAACACATAATGTACGGTCGTCGGCTTAGAAATCGGGCACTACACACTATTATGATATACCTATTTTGCATATATTTTTTAAGTGTATAAACTGGGTTTTTACAGTTATTTTGGTTTTAATTGTTACGTCAGATTGTTCATTGTTTGTCAATTATGAAATGCCATCTCACATTAATGAAGTAACCGGAGCAAGAATACTCAAGACTAGAAGAACATATTACGTGTCCCGATTTCCAAGGCGCCGACCGTACATATTATGTTTTGGTTCCTCTGCTATCTGCAAGTTACGATGTCGATGCAGATGACGGTGAACCGATGTCGATGCAGATGACGGTGAACCGATTTCGTTGCAGATGACGGTGAACCGCCAACCGGCAAACCGGCTGACTTAATCGAAACGAATCGAGAGCCAAAATTTATTCGAATGATTATTCAAATAATCATTCGGTTATTAATATCATTCGAATGTAAATAATTCGGTTATGAAAATTGTCCGGTTATGCCCATCACTAATAGTAACTGGTGTCGGCTACTTACCCACTGCCATTATGATATAAATTATAACTGGCAAAAATGTAAACCTTTGTTAAATCAATATTTATGGACCAATAACAGTAAATTTAAGGTCGGCTTCGTTAATTTTCGTGTCGCGTGCACTAAACAGTCACTTTTGGCACTTGTATCATATAATCCATTCAGAAAATTGCTGTGACGTAAAAGTCACTATGAGTTGGTTAACATGAAAATCGCTAGTTGGGTGTTAGTCATTTTGGGAAAACTGCAGAATCCGGGGCATATTCCCCTGCTATTGTTAGTATTATTTATTATTAACCATGTTTCTCTAGTAACCATAACCAAATTTATGTAACGAGTCAGACTTGTGGTGTCGTAACTGCGCACCCCGGTGTCTTCTGATGGCCTCTTGTATTCTATAATCCTCTACTTTGTGTACATCACTTTGTTTTAATTCAGTGTTGAATCAAGGGAGGGGGATTTTCCCAGGGCAGTACAAAATTCCCAAATTCCCCCCCCCCCCCCCGGAAACATTACCACTTCATATTCATGTTTTTCTATCTATAAAAGAATGGGTGGATGGCGCGGGAATTGGTAAAAAATACCCCCCCCCCCTCCCCGTAATCAGTCTGAATTCAACACTGTTTTAATTACACAGATTTTATGAATTAGTTATACAGGTTCTCGTAACATGTGGACCCTTATAGGGTTCTTATAACCCTCGTAACTGCAAGTTCTTTATTTAAGTAGGCTCACACACACACTTTGATGGAATAAAACGCCAAAAACGCTTTATACATTTATTAACCCAATAAACTCTATACTTTCGTATTTAAAACTAATTGTGCAAAAACAAATTGTCCCCTTTATCTTTCTCAAAATGGGCATAGTCTAATGGGAAATTGGCTACTTTTCAGTTGTTGATGTAGTAATTGTAATACTGCGATTTAGTCAGTGCAAGGAATGACTTGATGGTTGGAGAGGAAATTATCCGTGAAGAAAATTGCGTAGGTCAGCCCTCAATCTGCTGTAGCGATGAAATCGCCCGCCGATCGAATGTAGCGACAGAACACGTAATTAGGGATAAAGTAAGGTGTCCAAACTGTTGTGCCCTGACTCTGTCAAGTTCATGAATACCTCCTAATGTCCCATTACCTTTGCTTAAATGTCAGCCAGTAGTGGATATCCCCTCTCGGGAATACCCATGATGTTTCCACCGTACAACCAATCACAGCGTTTCCGCTGGGTAATTGTCCAATCACAATGTTTCCATTATGGCGCAGTATTTCAACCGCAATTTAAATCGTATTATAATATTTTCGGTGCTCCCGATCTGGATGACTAGCACCCAGAGTCGTAAATTGCTACTTTAATCCCTATTTGGCTTTCGTCTGCGTGAGGAATTCCCAAATTAGACTATGCCCAAATATCTCCAGTTCCCTGTAAGAAAAGTGTGAATTATGTGGCCGCATAATCCACTATTAAGCTGAAAGCAAAAAACTATGAGGTCCAGGGCCCTATGTGTACCTAACTTAATATGTCCGCAGTCGCAGCTGCAAGTCGACACTTAATCTAGCTATTTATATGCCGGCACGTGCAACAATTCCTTACATTCGATAAACATTTCTACACATAGAAATCACCACATTCAAACGAAAAACTTAAACATCTAATAGTAATTGTTCATGTTTACGTCCATTGTTATAACCTATACGTCGCGTCTTCTCACAATTGTAAGAGAAGCAAGTAAAAGGAGAGGAATTTGCCCCGGGTTCTGCAGTTTAGCCGTAATTTTTGCATTTTATGTTGGCGCCATTTTCAATTTAAATTTCAAGTTTTTGCCTTTTACTTTCACTGTGACATTTGAATTATTGAAGTACATTTTGATTAATTATCTTATAATTCAAAAAACTTTAAATATTAGGTGAGTTCTTTAAAGTGTTACAAGGCGATATTTCGAAAATGGTATAAAATATTTTCATGAAATTTTGGTGAGGTAATAGGGAGATGGGGTGACATATTTACCCCCCCCCCCCCACAAAGAGAAGGGGTGTAATTATAAAACACACCTACGTTTAAATATGTCCCCCAGCTTCCTATTACCCCACCAAAATTTAATAAAAATATTTGAAACCGTTTTCGATATATTGCCTTCTAACATTTTATACATAATGCATGAAGTGAAGCAAAAACGAAATCTACTTTCAGCTAGAGAAAAAGAAGCCGTATGTAAATATTGCTTATGAGAATGACAAGAAATTAGTCCCGAGTTAAATAAATATAAATTTTTCGAAAAAGCTGCTTATATATTTTCAGTACGCTTTACTACACTTTATCCTTTCAAACCAATTTTCGAATCCTACATCTCCTTCCTTAGATTAGCGTGAAAAATAGCGTAATACATTGTGAAAACATAGTTAAGGCTGAATGGCAGAAATTTTCTCTACTTCTTTAATTGCTTGGAATTTCAATTAATTCTAACAAAATAAACGCGGTTATCATCTTCAAATTTCTAGGTTAATGTAATTCAATTTGTGTTCTGCTAAAATTTCGTTCTCGGAAGTCTTCTTGTATGTACAGCTGATTGCAAATAAAACTGGGACAGCTAATATGTAATATTGTAATATGAAGTACAATAACATATTAAATACTCGTAATTATGTTCATTTTCTTATGCTTCTATCTTTAATAATATTTTATGTATTCACCTACGGAAATATAAGTTAGAGAAAGTTTCACAGGTTATTAAAAACGCAAAAAGTAATCTCAAGACTTATCCCACTTTTATTTGCAATCAGCTGTACGTACAGTTTAATTTTTTTCTATAATACCTGTCAGTGTCAAAGCTTTTTAGTGTTTCTATTGGTATTTGTTGGGATCCCTACACAATTTATGTTGTTACCTCTGGTTTCTAGTAACAAATTTTATTAATCAGACTGTAAGGTTAGGTAACGTAAGTAGCTGTCAGAGTCAGAATTCCAAATCACTATTGTGAAAATAAATAGGTAGGTCGGCAACAATAAACAAATATAAATTATTTTAACAGAATACAAAATGGTAAATGTCATGAAAAGAAGAACATTAATATTAGGAATGAAGACAAAAACTGAAGGAGACCAAGGTAACCTAAAATAATTAATTTTTAAATTGTCAGTGCGACGGGTAGGCAGGGCTCAAAACATCATCCAACAAAATTCACTGTCAATTTTGCAAACCTTACAACAGTTTGACACGACCACGCCACTAAAAGTAGGCCTTTTAGCGCTAGATTTTTTCACTAAAAGTGACGTTTTATAATTTAGCGCGTTTAAAATGAGATCAGCTGTTTACTTTTAGCCCATGTGCTAAAAATGAAATGAGGTTATAAAACTAGAATTTCGAACTGGAAGTGAGGTTGTAAAGTTATTCTCGTTACTTCTTGCGTTAGAGGTAAAGTGTTTTTTAAATAATTAAAGCGTTATGTAATAAATAAAGTCAGATGTGTACTATTATAATTACCTTGGTAACTGACTTTGACAGTACTGGCTCCGGAAACATTCACCTGCGCGTCAAGGCCATCTCTTTATTATGACATAAATTATAACTGTCATAAATGCAAACCTTTGTTAAATCGACATTTATGGATTAATAACAGAAAATTTAAGGTCGTAGAAAGATATTGTATGCTAAAACTGTTATTGCACTATTGCACTCGAGATGTTATGAAACTCAGCCTTCGGCTTCGTTTCATAATTTTCATGTCTCGTGCATAAACATCAACTTTTAGCACTTGTTGCATAAATAGCTATTATCTACGGTTGCATACAATATAGGATTTGTCTTGGTTGCATATATCGTGTGTTCCAAAAAAACTCATTCGCAGCATGCCATGATCAAATTGGAGTTTGCCGTAACTTGAGATCATATATGTATTATACATATATTGCTAGTAGCGGCTCGGAGCGCCCGAAAACATTACGGCTCCGACATAGTTTCACTTAGAGTATAACGCGTCTCGTGCGCATGCGTGAGAATTCGAACTCCGCCTTTAGAAGCGAATTTTAAACTTGACCACTTCCCCTTTGGAGGAACGACGCCGCCATGCTTGCGCACAGCTCACCATTATACATTGAAGAGTTGGTTGTCTGTCTCACTTCCTTGGTGAGTTTCCCACTCATAGCCGCTAGCAATATAGTAAGTATTACATATATGCTTGAGTGTCATTGAGTTCACTGGCTTGAGATATACCCATAGATGCAAATGAACTACCAAGTCAGAGAGAACTAAATTACATCTTGACCTTGAATTATTTTACTAACAATATACAAAACACTTAACAAAAACAATTTTTATTGACCGTTATGATTATTACACTCGTTGTTGTTGTTTACATGCCATCTTATTTTCCTTGATACAATTAAACTTAATGCAGTGTAAACTTTTACCTGTCACAGTGACAGATGTTTTCATAAACACTGACATTCACCCATATATGTATTACTTACTATATTGCTAGTAGGGCCTGGGAACGACCGAAAACATTACGGTGCCGACATAGTCTCACTCTGAGTATTACGCGTCTCGTGGGCATGCGTGAGAATTCGAACTCCGCCTTTAGAAGCGAATTTTAAACTTGACCCGGAGAAGGTGAAGACTCTTTACCGCACGTATATGTACATAGTATAAGCCCAAAGGCTCTTTCCTGATTCTTTACCTTCTCCGACTTGACCACTTCCCCACCGCGCGGACGACGCCGACGCGATTGCGCACAGCTCACGATATACATCGAAGAGTTGTTGTCTGTCTCACCTACTACGTGACCTTCCCACTCATAGCCGCTAGCAATATAGTAGTTATTAAATATATGCATTCACCAACAGACTTAAGCTAAGACATGACTAGATTTTCTATCTTTCTTTCCAAGGCCTACCCTAAATGAGTTTTTTCTGGAACACAGGATATAATACAAGATAAAACTATTAATAAATTATGTTTTACTTTGTTTCACTAAAACAATGATTAATATTTAAGTTTAGCAAAATAACAAATAATTTGTTATAACCTTACAATTTTGACGCTACTGACAGTTGAGTACAATCAGCTGAAATAGTAGGTACTTAGTACTTATCAACATATATTTTTTGCACTTCCGGGACTAAAGTTGATACTTTAGTCACCGTAAACAGGGATTAAAGTAGCTCATTTAATCCCTAGGGACTAAAGTAAAAATTATACCGTAACTATGGTAAATTTATGTACACACGAGGTTAGTAGGTTAGGTTTTGTTTGTCATTTAACACACACTGACGCAAAACTTAACCTGCAAATCTTGAATTTGACGTATACTGACAATACATTTCAGTACTGCCAACTGATTCAGGCTACCCAAAGCCTGCTGAAATTCAGTGTTTAAAAAATTGTAATTGTTTCCAAATTGACAGATTCCAAATTTTGAAAATGTTTGATTATAATGTAATAGCGTATATGCCTCGGGACTAAAGTGCCTAAATCCCTTGAGTGGTTGTTGCCTTCGGGCTTCGTCCTCGAGGAAACACCCTCCACTCGCGGAATTAAATGGTGCACTTTAGTCCCTCATGATAACAACAGATCAATAAAAAACCAATTAGGGCAGGCTGTGATATGTGTTATACGTTTGGCAGTACTGAAGTGTATTGTCAGTCTATGTCGAATTCAAGATTAGTAGGTTAGGTTTTGTTTGTTGTTTGACACAGACTGACGCAAAACTTAACCTGCAAATCTCGAATTTGACATAGACTGACAATACATTTCAGTACTGCCAAACGTATAACACATACCGCAGCCTGCTCTAATTGGTTTTTTTGTTGATCTGTCTGTATAATATACTATAATATTGTAACGATTCGGCTGACGGTTATTTGCCCCGGTGCCTCAATTATACTAGAAATTCCAGAGGCGGCTTCCAGCGCGTGAATGATAGGCTGCCGACGGGCGGCCTTGAACGCAGGTGTACGTGGATGAATAATTTTCCAGTCGATGCTAGAGCGGCCCTGACGCGACACGTCACCGTTGCCTAGAATATCTGGAGGCTTCTGGAAGAAATTACCGGAGTGATATATAAGCGGGCGGAGTTCACCCGCAGGGCAGTTCTGAAATAATTCTCCGGCAGTTCGAACTCACGTAGAGGCTTGTTAGAAGCCCCCATATAAATAACCGAGTGTACATAACCTCTCGTGAAATAAATAAATAGATAACCATATAAATAGAAATACATCGTTAGTGTTTAAGAGTGATATAAATAAATAAGTGTGTTAATCCTTATGTAATAATAAATAAATGTATCGATAGTTCGTTAGTGCCTGTATTAATTTGTAATCTGCTTGATAATTCTCGTGTGTGCGTGTAAATAATAATCGTAATAATTCATTGTTGTAAATAAATGTTTGAACCCATGTTTGTCGTATAATTTTAAATAGCCCGAACTTTAAGAACGTAACATTGGTGACAGGTGTGCGGTGTTGTACCGGGGCTATATAAAAAAAATTATTAGACAAACATTAAAATAAATAAATTGTTAACAAGTGCCGATAAAACGACGTCAGATAAATAAATTGAAGTGTATAGTGGGGATGCCTTTGACGAGATCCGAGATGGAAGCCCAGTTAAACCAACTTTTGCAACGAATGCAAGTTGAAGCAGAGAAGACGCGAGAGATGTCAGAAAAAATAGTACAGGATCTTAAGAAAGCTGGAAGCCGGACAGGAGGTACTTGGGGAAGAGCGGAAAGCCGCGATAGAGGATCTTAGAGATAAGATTGAGGAACGGCGGAAAGCCGCGAAAGAACATTGGAAAGCCGGCCGAAAGAAGATCTTAAAGCTTGAGGAAAAATTGAAAGCCACTCGGGAAGACTTCAAGGATGAACTTAAGGAAGAATTGAGAGCCGGCCGAAAGAGGATCTTGAAAGGACTAGAGGATCTTAATAATAAGCGTGGGGAACAGTCGGGAGCCGGGCAGGAAGCACAGTAAGAGCTGAAAGCCGGGCAGGAAGAGCTGGAAGCCGCAGAAGAGAAAGTAGTCCAAAAGCTTGATGGGAAAATAAATGGAAGAGTTCGGTCTCTGCTGTTGGATATTGGAGCGACGAAGTCCATCGCCAGGTTCGACGTAGTAAGAGACGAGGGTCAGCTGCTGCACAACAAGACACGCCTTCGCACTGCCACGGGGGGCGCGGTGACCACGCATGGGGAAACTGATTTGAAGATTGGGAATCAAACCCTCAAGCATCGGGACCTGATGGCTGACAGTGCGGACGAGTACATCCTGGGAGTGGATGTTATGGATAAGTGTGAGTGCGTTTTGGACCTGAGACGCGGCGAGTTGCACGTGGGTAGGGAGGAGCTTTCCCAACACCCAGGAGGAGAGATCGCGGCACAAGTGGTATGGGCAGAAGATGTTATTCTGCAGGGACGAACCGAGAGGGCCGTGGATGCATACCTGGATGGCGATCTCCGGAGCAACGTGGTGCGCGTGGTTGAGCCCGATTATGCTGACATTGCGGACGAGTGCATCCTGGGAATGGAGGTTGTGGATAAGTGTAAGTGCGTTTTGGACCTGAGACGCGGCGAGTTGCACGTAGGTGGGGAGGAGCTTTCCCGACACCCAGGAGGAGAGATCGCGGCACAAGTGGTATGGGCGGAAGATGTTATTCTGCAGGGACGAACCGAGAGGGTCGTGAATGCATACCTGGATGGCGATCTCCGGAGCAACGTGGTGCGCGTGGTTGAGCCCGATAATGCTGACATTGCGGACGAGTGCATCCTGGGAATGGATGTTGTGGATAAGTGTAAGTGCTCTTTGGACCTGAGACGCGGCGAGTTGCACGTGGGTGGGGAGGAGCTTTCCCGACACCCAAGAGGAGAGATCGCGGCACAAGTGGTATGGGCGGAAGATGTTACTCTGCAAGGACGAACCGAGAGGGTTGTGCATGCATACCTGGATGGCGATCTCCGGGGCAACGTGGTGCGCGTGGTCGAGCCTGATGGTGGCAAGAAGCTCACTCATGGTATCCTGGAAGGGAAGACGTTGGTGGCGACTGGGCTTGGGGTCCCAGTAAGGATGATGAACGTCAGCAGGGAACTGGCAATCGTCAGGAGGAACACAATACTGGAAAGGGGCATGAGCAAACGAGAACGGAAGAAGATAGAAGATCTGGTGGACGTAGGAAAACATAAATCATTGGAATTTGGCAGAAGAGTCTTGCTGAGGACCGACCATACTGCTCTGGGATGGCTACTGCAGTGCAAGAACCCTGAAGAACAGATGGCTAAGTGGATCGAGCGCCTACAAGAGTACGACTTGGAAATAAATAATCAGCCTGACACAGCCCACCTCAACGCCGATGCGTTATCCAGGGGGCCCTGCCCTGCGGACTGCGGCCACTGTTCGAGACTGGAGAGAACGACCCCGACTTAGGCACGGTTATAGCCGGGAAGCAAGACGGCCGTCGACCTACCTGGCAGGAGGTCCCCGCCACCAACGCAACGGTGAAGACTTATTGGGCGCAATGGGACTCCTTGCACCTGGACAACAGCTCCCTGACCAGAATCTTGGAAGACGAAAACAGTAGGGCAACGAGATCACGATCGATGGTTCCAAGTAGTAGAGTGCCCGAAGTTCCGTCGAAGTGGCCGTCGCCGGACCATGCCCCGAAACCCAAGCAGGAGATAAATACATCTTGGTGTGTATGGGCTACTTCACCAAGTGGCCCGAGACGTACGCCCTTCCGAAGCAAGAGGCCGGTACTGTCACTGATGTTCTGGTGAAGGAGTGCTTCAGCCGTTTTGGAGTCCCCCTGGAGTTACATTCCGACCAGGGCCGGAATTGCAAGTCTGGACTGTTCCAGAACGTCTGCAAGCTACTGGGGATACGCAGAATCCGGACCACTGCCCTCCATACTCAATCGGACGGCATGGCGGAAAGGATGAACCGAACCGTGGGGAAGCATCTGTCCGGGGTGGTTTCCGAGCATCAGCGTGACTGGGGCCAGTACATGCACCTGTTCCTGATGGCCTACCGATCGGCAGTACAAGAGACAACCGGCGTCCAGATCGAGGTGTGCGGTTACAGCCAGTCCATTCACAAGAAGGACACCGCCTGCAGGTACCGCCATCGGACCCGCACAAGAGCGAGAAGACAGACACCCGACGCAACTTTTTCTGGGACAGAGCGATCTAAGGCGGGGGCAGTGTAATGATTCGGCTGACGGTTATTTGCCCCGGTGCCTTAATTATACTAGAAATTCCAGATTCGGCTTCCAGCGCGTGAATGATAGGCTGCCGACGGGCGGCCTTGAACGCAGGTGTACGTGGATGAATCATTTTCCAGTCGATGCTAGAGCGGCCCTGACGCGACACGTCACCGTTGCCGAGAATATCTGGAGGCTTTTGGAAGAAATTACCGGCGTGATATATAAGCGGGCGGAGTTCACTCGCAGGGCAGTTCTTAAATAATTCTCCGGCAGTTCGAACTCACGTTGAGGCTTGTTAGAAGCCCCCATATAAATAACCGCGTGTACATAACCTCTCGTGAAATAAATAAATAGATAACCATATAAATAGAAATACATCGTTAGTGTTTAAGAGTGATATAAATAAATAAGTGTGTTAATCCGTATGTAATAATAAATAAATGTATCGATAGTTTGTTAGTGCCTGTATTAATTTGTAATCTGCTTGATAATTCTCGTGTGTGCTTGTAAATAATAATCGTAATAATTCATTGTTGTAAATAAATGTTTGAACCCATGTTTTTCGTATAATTTTAAATAGCCCGAACGTTAAGAACGTAACAATATCTACTATATTGCTAACGGCTATGAGTGGGTAGGTTACAACGTAGGTGAGATAGACAACCAACTCTTCGATGTATTTGATGAGCTGTGCGCAAGCGCGTCGTCCGCGCGGTGGGGAAGGGAACCTCACGGTCAAGTTTAAAATTCGCTTCTAAAGGCGGAGTTTGAATTCTCAGGCATGCGCACGCGTAGCGCTCAGAGTGAGACTATGTCGGCGCCGTAATGTTTTCGGCTGTTCCCAGGCCCTACTAGCAATATAGTAAGTATTATATATATGCTTATCAAGTACACTCAAAATTTTGGATTTGGCACTGTAAATGTCACGGGAGTTTCCTAAATGGATTATATCATCATTTTACAAACCATAAATCACAAGGTACTGCATTTTTTAAAAACAGGTACTCTTAGACGACCCCAAAAGGTTAAATAAAAAGTTACGTGTCAGTATTATATTTATGGTTATGTGTAATCTATACGACAGTGAATATGGCTGTCCTATGAATAAAAATTATCATTGTACAAAATAATATCTAATTAGTTAGCGAGGCTTGATAGTATAACGATCTTGATGCCGGGCCGTTGCAGACATATGACTCAGAGTCCCGATCATTTGAGAACGACCTAAGGCGGGGGCAGTGTCACGACCTTGAGCCGGTTCACGTGCGTACGGATGAGTCACAGCCTTCGAGAAACGACCTTGGTGACTGATGCGCGCGAACACGTCAGCGTTGCTGGAAGGATCAAGCGAGGTCTCGACGTTTCCGGAATGATTCACCCGGCGCATATATAAATACGCGAAAAGGAAATAAGAACACAGTCGAAGTCGAAGTCCGAGTTCTAATCCAGCTCGAAGCGCGTAAAGCTGCCATATAAATAAACCCGTGTGTACATAAATCTAGCGAAATAAATAACGCGTTTATAACAAATAAATATAGCCATATAAATCATTAATGTTGAAATTGTTGTAAATAAATGCTTAAAACAAGAAGCGGCGTATAATTTTTACCATGTAGGTACTGTATTAAAGTTTCTACCTGTACAATACTTGAATATCGTTGCACATTATTGTGGTGTATTGCGAATTTATTTCATTTTTAATTTATAAACATAATTGACTTATCAGGTATGTGGATTGTTGTTATGTTTTCAAGATGTATCTATACACTTACATTTTTATCATGATATTTTAATTATATTTTTAATATTTGAAAATTATTAGATTATTTTCCTAATATCAATTAAAATGGAAGCTATTACTAATTAAAACTAGACTGAGTAGTTTTTAAGTAAATAACTAGTGATTCATTATTTTTATTTGACAAAAACTTGGTTGTCATACATATTTCCATGCGACGACTTCATAACTTCGAAGTTTTTAGTTGGCACGGCCCTTCGTGTTAGATAATATTAGAATCATGGAAACAAAGATAATTAGGTAACACGTTTGGTTAGTCGTTAAATATAACTAGTAACAGATTTTGGTATCGTTTTCAATGTTTCCCTACGATTGAGCTTGGAATATCTTCAAACTGGTGGTGCTATAACTTTTTGATTTTTTTTTGCACCGTTTAGCAATGTTGGTATAGTTAAAGAGTGTACGCATTAGTTTAAAAAAATAATAAGACCAAAAAGATCACATGCGAGTAGTTGTGTAGTATTGTAAAAATATTTTCCCTGATGGTAGTTATTGTTTATTCTTTATTAGTTATTAGGAGTGATTGGAAAAACTGACAACTACTTATTAAGATATAGTTAATTTGATTTAAGATTATGATTGTTATTATTATTTTAACAGCGATTTAAAGTTAACGTCAGGTTAGTGACCTTCATAAGACCGGCCGTAAGTAAATCAAGCAGACGTATGCGGTTTATGTCATGAACACCTAAATAACATTATTTATCACGAACTTGTAAACACACTTATCGAGCCTATTTCTTTGAATCTCTTATTCTAGATCTAGATTCAAGTGGTAGACGTATGTTACGTATGGAATTTTAGTTCAAACTTTACTGTTTTTTCGAGCGTTTCTGCCGAAAATTCAATTGAGTTCATTTTTAAAACACGGAAAACTACTTATGTCGTCTAAGCGTAAAGTTACTGCTTCATATTTGCCAGACAAAACACGTAGAAAAGTTTTGGTTTTTTGAGGTTGCATAGTATAAATAAATCTAGTTAATGGAACCTAACCCCGTTTTTATCATTTATGTGTTTAGGTACTTGGGCATCGCGGTTTTGGACTTCGCGGCGTTCTTCTGGAACGTAACCCCCGCGAACGGCGAGGTCTGACTGTACATACAAGCCTGAAAAATTATTGTGAAGAATTCCACCCCAAACATTAATACTAAATCTTTGTCGAATATTCCGTGTTCTTGTCACATGCGGATTTTGTAAGGCCCAAATATGATTCATTCAAAGGTAGAATTTTCAAAATAAAGTCGTTATCTTTTTTATGTTGCTCTAGTAACCATTGACAAATGCAAGGCGCTGAGGATCATCTGCGGGCTGTAGTGCTTAAACGCTCTGCCGATGGTATGGATGAAGAACTTCGGTATTTAATATGCGCCATACGAAATGTTGACTTCTATTTAAATGTCTTGGTATTCGTCGTGTGCTGGTGCAAGGAGTATTGATGACTGCATCAATTACGACTTTTTCATCTGCTACATTAATTTCATGTGGTCGAATAGCTCTTGCTGGGGCAGGATTTCCTGATTCTCGTAATCTTCGAAAAGATTCTGTGAATACTGTGCAGTATGGATTAACGGTGTGAATATTTATCACGATATTCTCGTACTGCCTGGTGAGCGTTCCCATTGCAAAAACCATAAACAAAAATAACACAAGCATACCTCATTGATTTTGTTTTACAGTTTGTGAGCCCCGTTCTGAGTAGCTGACCCGACCCCGTGCTGCCCCATTAACCGCGAGGAATTTGGGGACCGTCTCGGTCGCAGGAATCGGAGCCAAAGAACGTGCCTGGACCCAATAACTAAACACATATAAAAAACACTACGATAGGGGTGTTAGAATAAAACGCTGTATGGCGAGGGCATTCTTAGTTTTGCTTTCGAAAGAGTTCGTTATTGGAGCTGTATCTATTTCAATAAAAGTGTATAAATGTTTTTGGTGTTATTACTGAGTTATATAAATTAATTAAGTCGCTGAAATCAGAAGTGGGATAACTACGCGCTTTCCTCAGTGTAGATAAAAAACTTTTTGTGAGAGTGCGAGAGTTTTAAAAATTTTGTGATGAGTTCTCGCAGGGCGCGATCACGCAGCGTGAGTGCGGGCGCCGATGAAATTGAACGGCGAGCGGCTCGTTCGTCCCGAAAGCGTGCCCGGCGGTCGCGTAAAACGTCGCGGCAGCAATCTGATTCTTCTGGGGCAACCCCGCCACTGAATTCGCAAGCATCTCCGGAAGCCCGGCGGCGGCGGTCCGTTTCCCCTGGCGCTGTGATGCATCGAGGTACTCTCCCACCAGCAGATTCACCAGCTTCTGTCGAAGGCCCTCAAGCTCTACATAATTTAGCAGCCGTTTTGGGACAACTGGTGAAACAAAGGTTTAACCCGGGGATATCGGTAAGAGATTGTGACATTGGTGACTTTGATCTTTTCCGCGACGACGTGCTCGTGTGGCTAGCTAAACTGGATGAACATTCAGTCATCTATGGCTGGGACGATAAATATGTTTGCCATTTAGCGATTAATAAATTCCAAGGGTCAGCTTTAACTTGGTACAAAAGTCTTGCTGTAACTCTCCGCAATTGGGAGGAATGGAAAACACTTTTAATCCAAACGTTTCCTTCCACTCGTGACTTACATTTACTATTAACTAATATGTTAGCGTTAACACCTAAACCACATCAAAATTTGTTTGAGTATTGTTTTGATAAATTGGCGCTAATTAGAAAGATGAACCTTCATTTATCGGGACACGATGAGGTTAATTTAATCGTGGGCGGAATAACTAACGAACACTTGAAATTAACAATAAAGGCAGCGAACATCAGTGATCCGTCCCAATTAGCCGCCTATGTGAAATCCCTAGGAGGTAGTGGGCTCCCTTCGACTCAACAACAGCTGCCTTCACGACATGTTAAGCGCTACCAGTCTCTACCGCCCCCACAAAGCCGACCTGCTCCCATTTTTCAAGGTACTAAGATGTCCGCGACATCGGAAAAAGTTGTATGCCTTCTTTGCAATACTCCAGGTCATAAAAGGAGTAATTGTCCCAATAGGCAGGGCGAAAGGTGTCGGTATTGTCGTCGCTTAGGCCATCGCTCTGAAAATTATTTTAAAAAGCGAGGACGTGAAGGCACTGTAAGCAACCGCGGCAATGCAGAAACAGTTAATAACTCGCATAAATGACTAGCACACATTTCGCGTCAGGGAACTAAAGACAAATTTTACAAGACAGTTCAAATAAACGGGACTGAGTGTCAAGGCTTTGTCGATTTTGGTAGTGAATGTTCCCTTATCTCACGAAAATTGGCCGAACACCATAAGTTAGAGACACGGCAGTTGCCATCTGGACAAATGTTACTTACTTTTGGTGGTACTGAAATCCCTATAACAAAAAGCGTTTGTTGTGCGGTTAAGATCGACGGGGTTGTTATGTTTGTTATTCGATAACGTAAATAAAAAAGCACCAGTATATTACAGAAACTTTATTAACCCTTTACAGCCGATGTGCCGTTGATTTGGGCTATGTTTCTCAGCTGATGTGCTGCGAACTGGTACGAGACCGTCTTTAACTATGTACAGTTACTTAACGACTACTTCTTACTTAAAACTACCTGGAGCCGCCCTGCCGCGCTCACCCCTCCCTTACTAGGGTGCATGCCTGGAAGCTCCAACATACCGCCCCCTTTGAAGTCCTTTAGGCTTCGAAACAAGAACAATTAATAATATTATGTACAATAACGTAATAAAGACTGTATAAACCAATTACTACACCTAAAGCACAATATACAATGATTCTTACAATTAAACAATATATACCACTATTACTAATACACAAATCGTTTATGTTCACTCATTTAGAGGCAAAAAGCACAATTTATTTAAATGCCTTCGCAACACTCCGCGCACTGTTTTTACCGTTACCACTCCCACTAATTGGTCAGCCCCTGGATGAAGCTCAATTATTCTCCCCAAGAGCCACTGTTGAGGTGGTACGTTGTCCTCTGCCACGATGACCATTCTTCCTATACGAATATCTTCGAGCGCCCTTTGTCGCCACTTGGAACGCTGTTGCAGTTGAAGCAGATATTCTCTATGCCACCTTTTCCAAAAATGTTGCCGAAGTTGCTCCACTCTTTGCCACCGTGAAAGGCAATTTAATTTTAAATGGGTTGTATCGGGTTCCACCATTGTCATCAACGGTTCCCCGATCAAGAAATGACCAGGAGTCAGTGCGGCCAAGTCATTAGGATCAGAGGTCAGCGGGGTGAGGGGTCGGGAATTTAGACAAGCTTCGATTTGGGTAAGGAGAGCGTATAATTCTTCGTATGTTAATAGCGCGTTACCTATAACCCTTTTTAAGTGATATTTCATCGCCTTAACATTTGATTCCCACAAACCCCCCATGTTCGGAGCACGAGGTGCTATGAATTTCCACTCGATATTTTTAGCAGCTAATGTGCTTATCAATTCATTTTGTAAGTTAGAATTTTTAAGAAATTGGGTCAAATCAGCCAATTCGCGTTTGGCTCCTATGAAGGTAGACGCATTATCTGAATATATGCGTGATATATGACCACGTCTTGCGATAAATCGTTTAAGCGCACTTAAAAACGATGCTGATGTTAAATCGCTCACTACCTCCAAATGCACTGCCTTAGTGGCAAAACATACAAATAACGCAATGTAAACCTTTATGGTTCTTTTACCGCGTCCGCGACCCTGTTTGGCCAAAATGGGTCCTGCGTAATCCACTCCTGATATTAAAAAAGGACGTGTTAATTGCAACCGATCTTTGGGAAGATCACCCATTTTCTGCACAATAGTACGGGGCCTTGCATGAAAACATCTCATACATTTATGAATGATTTGCCTTATGACACCTTTTGCCGCTATAATCCAATATGTCTGCCTTAATGCCGCTAATGTAGCTTGCGCCCCTGCATGCAATTGACGCTCATGTTCACTGATAATAAGCAATCTGGTCAAGTGATGATTTTTAGGCAGAACTATGGGATGCTTTACATCATTCGATATAGCTGCATTTCTTAGTCGACCACCTACCCTTATTAAGTCATCGTCGCCTACAAAGGGATTTAAAGAAGCTAATGGGCTACATTTGTCCACTACCTCGTTTTTATTTAATTGCCATCTCTCAGCTGCAAATGCCTGCTGTTGCACAATGCGAACTAAAGCAAACGTAGCCTTTTGCAGTTCATTAGATGCCAGCGGCCCTGATTTTGCATCTGTCTTGTTTTTGCAATTTTGAATAAATCTAAAACAGTAGGCTATCACGCGCTGTAGCTTGGAAAAAGATGAAAATTTGTCAATGAACTGCGTCTCTACATTCATTGTTGTAAAGGCTATAACCTTCTTGCGTTTCTCTATAATCTCAACATTCCCTATCTCTAAAGTTGGTTGTTGGTATTCTTGATTCAACCACGTCGGACCAAAGAACCACGTTCGATCCGTGATTAATTCTCTAGGTAGCAGACCCCTACTAACAACATCTGCAGGGTTATCCCGCGACCTTATATGGCTCCAATTTTCTATTTGAGATAACGACTGAATTTCAGACACCCTATTTGCGACGAAAGTATTTAACGTATTAGGTTCTGTTGCTAACCACGCTAATACAATAGTCGAATCAGTCCAACAATATTCCCTTTTAATGTCTAAATTAAGCGTTTTCTTAACGCTATCCATTAATTTAGCTAACAATAAAGCAGCGCATAGCTCTAGCCGCGGTATTGTGACTGTTTTCAGCGGCGCAACCCTACTTTTGGCACACAATAATTGAGAACTATGTTCATTATTAGTGCCTATTGTCTTAATATATATCGCAGCTCCGAAACCTAATTTTGAGGCATCGCAAAAGCAGTGGATTTCTATTGATTTGAAAGGAAAACACGACACTACTTTACGATTGATTTGTAAATCGTTTAAATAAGACAGTTGACTTAAAAATTCAGTCCACGTCGAATGAATATCCATGGGTACGCTCTCATCCCAAGCTATTTTCAATAACCATAATTTTTGCATTATAATCTTTGCTTTCATCGATACTGGTGCTATAAGACCTAAAGGATCAAAAATCTGAGCTATCGCGGATAAAATCGAACGTTTAGTAATTTTACTACATAGTGTGTGTGTTTTAATTTCGTATTTTAGAAAATCACCATCACAATTCCAAATTAATCCTAGCGTCTTAGTTTCTCCATTCTTATCTAAATTAATTACACTATCTGGCCTTATACCACTACTTCCCGAAAGGATTTGTTTTTCATTTGAAGCAAACTTACGCAATTCGAACCCCCCTTGTGCCAAAATGTCAATTATTTCATCCTTTAGCGTTATTAGCGCATTTAAATCATTCCCGCCCGTAATGAGATCGTCCATATAAAAATCGCGACCTATAATTTTACTGCTTAGAGGATAATTAACTTGATTTTGTAAAGCTAGTTCTTGCAAACATCGAGTTGCGATGTAACTGGCTGGTTTCGTACCATATGTAAGTGTAAGCAACCTGTATGTTTGAAGGGGTTCATTGGAATTATTTCGCCATAATATTCTTTGATAATCAGCCTGCTGCGGATGAATTTGTATTTGGCGATACATTTTTGCTATGTCGCCCGTTAACGCATATTGAAAGGTCCTGAATCGCGTCAAAATTGAAAATAAATCTTGTTGAATCACTGGTCCACACATTAAATTGTCGTTTAAACTCGACCCGTTGCTAGTCCTCGCCGACATGTCAAAGACCACTCTTAGCCTGGTGGTTGAACTAGATTCCTTAAACACCGCGTGATGAGGAAGATAGCAACTCGGCACGTTTAATTGATGTTCCGGAACCAATTCCATGTGATTTAAATGCTTGTATTCCGTCATAAAATCCATATATTGCTGCTTTATTTCTGGCTTACAGTTTAACTTATGCTCTAAATTATAAAATCGCCTTAACGCATTTTGGTAAGACGCGCCCAAGGCCAGCTTATCGTTTTTAAACGGAAGTCTTACTACAAACCGACCATTTACATCCCGATGAAAAGTGCTCCTAAAGTGGTTTTCCACATTTATTTCTTCAGCAGACAAGTGTCTTTGACATGAGTATTGTTCAAGTTCCCAGAATTTAGTTAAGCTATTTTCTAATCTGCTTGCGGTACTCAGGTTGCACGAAGTTCCTGTGGTACTTAAAGCAAAATCTATTGAGCCCCCGATTAGCCATCCAAAATGCGATTTCTGTAAGAAAGGTTGATGGTTGTTCGTTCGTATTTGGCCCACACAAAGAACTTCCCAAAATAGCCCGGCACCTAGCAATAAATCTATGGGGCCTGCTTGGTTAAAATATGGATCAGCAATATTGAGATTTACGGGGATTTGAACCATGGCCCTGCTGAATGATCGCGACGGAATATCTTGTGCAATTTGCGGCACTATAAGACATTGCACTTCTGCAGTGAAATTATTATGACTGGACTTGACAGAGACTTCTACCATTTTTTTGACGTAACTGAGACCTTGATTAATACCCGCAATTGTAATATTTGTGTTCACTTGATTCAGAGATAATTTTTTTGCTAAGTTCTCAGTTATGAGATTACTTTGAGAACCTACATCTAAAAGCGCCCTAGCTTCGTGCAAGTTTCCTTTGCTATCACTGACATTGACTAAAGCGGTTGATAGCAATACAGTCGTATTAATGTCCTTGTTTGAACATATCATTGATGTTGATGGCACTATTTCAGATTCATTCAATTGAGAGGCACTGCTAACCTCTGCTAACGTTGTAACATTTTGAACTACATGTAACAAACTATTATGCCTTTGTTTGCATTCGCGGCACTTTAAGGTCGATCGGCAATCATTTGTTTTATGATTATTTCTGAGACAGTTTGAGCATAAATCGAATTTCTCGACTTGCTTAAGGCGATCGGGAACACTTAATTTTAAAAATTCTAAACACTGATATATGTTGTGCGAATTGCGTTTACATTGAAAGCACGACGGTTTGTTGATATTCAAGTATGAAGCATGACGAGGTGGTTTTTCCCTTAAGCTTACTTTGTTTGATGGATTCGCCTGATGTGGCCTTGTTAAAGAGCTTAACGATTCGAGTACTTCGCATCGTTTGTCTAAAAATGTTATAAATTCCTTTAAAGTTGGAATCTCGCTATTTAGACACGATTGCCACTCTTTGTTAGTGGTATAATCTAATTTTTCGCTCAAAATTGGAACAATAAGTGCATCCCAAGAATCAACAGGTAAATTTAGAACCTTTAATGCTGCCATGTTTGAGTTTACCTTGTCTACCAATTGGCGCAGCAAAGTATGAGATGGTCTAGAAATAACTGACAATTTTAATATAGACTGAACATGTTCTTGTATGATTAACCTTTTATTTTCATACCTTCGTTTTAGAATTTCCCAAGCAGAGGTATAATTAGCTTGTGATACAGGCAATGCATCAACTGCATGCAGAGGTTCTTGCTTAAGGCAGGATTTTAAATAGTGAAAACGTTCACAATCATTTAATTTGTGGTTATCGTGGATTAGCGATTTAAAGGTGTCATAAAAAGCTCTCCAATTTGAATACCTTCCGGAGAATTCGGGCAAATTTAAAATTGGTAATTTGATATTAAATTGCGATTCACGCGAATTTTCTGCAGGAACTCTCTGTGACGCAGAACCGGTATGATCTTCCAAAATTGATTGAATTGCGCATACTGTATTAAAATACAGCGTGTCAAAGTTATCCTGATCATCATTTTCTGACAAATCTGGATTAATCATTAAGATTTCCATTTGCAAGCTATTAAACTGATCGTTAATCTCCTTTAACATGGGAAGTCGTACCTTCAACTGATTAACATTATCCCCTTGTTCAAAATTACCTACAAAATTTGCTATTTTTGTCAATCTAGCCTTAACATGACCCCGTTTGTGAATCAAGGTTCCTAATTCCGCCGCCATATCAATTAAATATTAGAATAGACTGCACGGCGACAAAGATATACACTCTCCGATGATAGGACGGGTGAAATAGAGTTATGGAAAGGATCACTGACCTGTTTGACCTAATGCCCTCCGTTTTTCTACTGATGTGTAGTTGATGTAATTGGCCTTGATGCTGCTGATATGCAGAGAATTTGATCGGAGTCGTCGTCTTGAAGCTGCTGATGTGCAATAGGAAAACGTCCCTCGTTGGTGCTGCTGTTGTGCGGCTGATGGAGCTCGATTTCCAGGAATTTCGACGAACGAACACACTTTTTAAATTAATTTACCGGTGATCCGGGTCGAAGGACCAAATGTTAATGTTTGTTATTCGATAACGTAAATAAAAAAAGCACCAGTATATTACAGAAACTTTATTAACCCTTTACAGCCGATGTGCCGTTGATTTGGGCTATGTTTCTCAGCTGATGTGCTGCGAACTGGTACGAGACCGTCTTTAACTATGTACAGTTACTTAACAACTACTTCTTACTTAAAACTACCTGGAGCCGCCCTGCCGCGCTCACCCCTCCCTTACTAGGGTGCATGCCTGGAGGCTCCAACAGGGGCCTTGGAGCTCGTATCAAGACAATTTCACCGAATTTCACTGACCATGAGAAAGTATCGAATAATTTTATATTATATTATATTATATTATGTTTATTCATGATTAAGCATACATTATTATATTGATTATTACTGCATGGAAAACAACTATTACGAAAATATATCGTTATCAGCTTTGCTGATATCTCCTGTGATAGAGAATCGGCCTTGGCGAAGCTGAAGTTTATTTAGCCGAACGTTAGTGAGGCAAATAATCCAACAAGCCACATAAAGTTACTTTTACTCCGAATAACATATACTATTTTATCCGCAAACATATTCAGATAAATTAAAAATTGATAAAGAGTAACAGTAATTATTAGCAAGTAAATGAATAAAATAATGTAATAGCCTACGTAATACAATTTTTCCGTGGTTACGATGTAAAGATTTCGCTGAAATGTTTGAGTTTTGTATTTTGTGTGATTAGGCACATAAAGTACGGAAAAGTTGCTATTTTATCTGCTTAATCCCATAAAGTGACACTTTTACCTTGTCAATAAAGACACATAAGTTGTCACTTTTATGACGTTTGCGGATAAAATCAGTTTTTCTTGGCTGCCAAGTAATCAACAGAACTGCCTGAAGGCTGAGGGGATTCTGTTATTTGCGCTGGTTCCGTCCCTTTAATTCAGAGCATACGGTTGAGACTGCAATGCGTATTTATGGCAAGGGTAGTCATGCCACTCAGAGGAACGTTATAATTTGGTAACTACCTGGAGTATAGCCTCACACTCCAAATTTTTAGGCTTGGAAAGGTAGTACCCCGCTGTTAATGAATTAAACACTTAATGCTGATTGTGTTTCTATTATAAAATCTCGGTCTATATATAGGCTACATACATACATTTCGCTTACTTCTAAAAATTGCATTATTTCAAAGTGCAAGAATGCTTGCCTTACTAGGTCGCTCTCGTATGTCATAACTAAAGCTGTTATTATATGAGCCCACTAGATGCAAAACTCTGCGTTTACACTCTTAGTAAATTTGTGCTAGAGGCAATAGTAATTTACGTTACGAGACCGGAGAGTAGTGTTTTGCAGGTCGAACCAAGTAGATTACAGGGCGAGCCACAGGCGAGACCTGGAAGCTTGGGGAGACCTGCAAAACACTACTCTCCGGTCTCGTAACGTAAATTACTATTGCCTCTAGCACAAATTTACTAAGAGTGTAAACGCAGAGTTTTGCATCTAGTGGGCTCATATGGCAAATGCATATTTTGTATAATTAATATACCGGCGAAACTTTTGCCATATGTATACTGATTATATAAAAACAAATCGTTTAAGCCAAGTTTCATTTTGCATATTTATACGTTTTTGAGCATATCTTCTGGATTTTGCATATTTGGTTATAGTTAGCAATAATTTGTAATATATGAACTTTCTTGTTTTTGTTTTGTAAAATTTACTATTTCATTAAATTTATTAATAAAATTTTTGTGTGCAATTAAAATATATACTTTCACTTTCTGCCGCTGGAGTGCCGTGCGCTTATCGAAGTAAACAGAGGAAAGGGGAAGTCCCTGTTAAAATACAAGTTTATTGGCCCAAAATATGATGATTTAACTCAACTTACCTATATACAAAGTTGCTTAGTTTAGCCACTAGAGGTCTTCAAAAATGATTAGTTTTTTAAAATTTTTTCAAGTAAGTCGAAAAATCTTTGATAGATTTTATTAATTTTTTGGCCATGCGTTTGTACCAGTAAACTACAGCTTTTTGTGGAATAAACCCTAATTTCGAATATTACAGAGTGTTTAAAAACTTTGTCACAATAAATTATCCATCCATATTTTTTTAACCCCCAGTTTAATCACTACCAATGTTTTTTTGTGGATAGCTACTTTAATTTAGAAGCTATTTACTCTCTTACCAAATTTTAGTTGGGTAAACGATTTAGCCACAAAAAATAGTTTCTAAATCTCTACAAGCCTGAATCAGTAATTGTAACTTACACTAGGCTTGTAGGGATCTAGACAATATTTTTTGTGGCTAAACCGTTCATCCAACTAAAATTGTGTAAGAAAGGAAATAGCTTCTAAATTAAAGTACCTAACTATTCAGAAATATAATGGTAGTAATTATACAAGGGGTTAAAAACATTAAAAAAGCTAATCATTTTTAAAGCCCTCTAGCGGCTAAACTAAGCAACTTTGTATATAGGTAATTTGAGTTAAATCATCATATTTTGGGCCAATGAACTTGTGGTCTTCCGTTGTACACGTATTTTCCGGACACCCTGTATAAACATAATCTCCCAGCAAACCCCACTTTTCCCATTGAAACAATGTACGAGTATAAGAAATCAGCCAATATAGAATCCATTTCAAGAGTCGAATTTCGAGTGTTGGATGAATACTATTCTGGCGGGGTTAGGGGTAAGCTCATTTTTATGTTGGCTTACAACGTGAAGTCGGCGTTGGCAGTCTATGTTTATATAGTCAAACGTTAAAATGAATTTTTAAATAAAAATTAGATAAATATACTCATACAAAATAATTGAAATGTTTACATTATTTAGAATACATCTACTTATTTAAAAAAAAATTAGAGCATATTATTTGCATTTATTGTAACTTTGGGTGCATATACTCAACAACATTTATGCATATATATGCGCATATTTTCGTACATTTGAGTGCATATAATTATCAGCTTTAGTCATAACAGTCACCATTAAGCAAGACCGCTATGCGTTAATTTTTTCAATTCTGCTAAGCATGCAGTTGTGACACATTGAGATTTCACGAACTATAGTGCATTGCACTGCTGGTTTGCATTTCTCAAATTTTAAAAAGAAAATTGAATCTGTTTAATTTCAGATTATAAGTAATTTACTTTTAATTCGGTTCCAGGTCAAATTTTATTTATGTTTCCTACGTCGACAATGTTCAGCGCACTCCTAGATCTGGTTAGAACAATTGCAACATCAACCAGCTTATTCACGGTTGCTGAATATGTTCACTATTTAGTCATAATTCCAGTAGTTCTTTCACTTCAAATGTAAGAGGGTCTAAACGCTACTAATGTTTTCCTTCATTAAACAGTAATAAAAGTTTAAATGCCTTGTAAAACGTGGACTCCTGCCATTCACGATCTACAGAATTACAACCACAACTTTTCAGTCGGTCACACGCCGCCGACTCCAGGCGCCATGGACTCGAACGACTAATTAGCGTTATGTTGTTCCACAGAGGTGGCACAGAAGGCGTTAAAACATTTACGACTACCTTCCTCTACCTATTAGAGTAGTTTTTACTCTTGACGATACACATACGGATACATAGTGCAATGTCTAAGCATTCACAAAACATCAATGATCACCAATTAAACAAAAATTCTTGTTTGGGTTCAGAGAGTGTAAGGACACATAAAAAGCCAAGAAATACTGGGTTCATCTACAACGACAGGGTCTAAGTCGAAATGTTATTTTAATACCAGGTACCAGGTCACCATTAAAATTTCCTCGCCACAAATTATGTAAATAATACGAGCGAGAGATCGGCGTGACTCTATTGATTGCCCGCTAATTGGTCGTGCAAGTCCAGTGTATGTCGATACAGTGATGCAAGATCGGGTGAAACGGCATGGCTACGATGCATTGGAGTGTGAAGTGACAGGAGTTCAAGTTTCAAGTTGTACTCAGTCTAAAATAATTTCCCCTGTTTATATTATTTGGATGTTTTTCTATTTCCATAGTTTGACGTATTGTTCGAGAAATGTAATACTTATTTACGTAACAAGGGCGTCAAACAGGAGTTTTTGGTAGGCGGGGTGAAAGTTATACCACGAGGAGCAGAGCACCTAGGGCTATAATACGGCAACGGCCAAATTAATCACTTACAAAGTGCATAAAAAGCTTGATGTACCTGCGATCGACATTTCATTTAAAATATGGGATCCAGATTATACTAGTATTTCTGCGGTCACTAGATCTGACGCGACTACACTCCTACATCCCTCTTTAATATATGTAATTGAAAACACAGATGAGGTATATTAACGCAATTAGTAGAAGTGGACACAGCTTGCCGTGAGGTACTGTTTCGGCCGATGCGTCGTTAGCCACTTTAGGACTTCGTCCGGGCTAGACAAAGATTATTTTGCAACTATCAATACATGCGCAATGTGCTTGTACAGCCATACTCATTTTTTCAAACTTAATATGTTGAATATTCTATAATGTGCTCAACAAGATAGGATTTCCCACATACAGGTGCCAAAGCTAAACACTGAAATGAAATTCGTCCCCTCCCTAGATATCTCTCCTTCTGAAATTTTTAGGAAGATACCGACTATGGAGTATCACTTATGAGTAAGAAAATGTTCATCTGTCCAAATTACTAAAATCGTTAGCCACATTTTTGAGAAAAAAAATCCGTTTTTTACATTTTGGAGTATTTGGGAATTGTGGCACCGAACGATGCGCCGCAGTGAGACCAATGGTGGTACTATCGTTCCAAAGCTTCATAGGCTATTTCCCTTACACACTTTCAGCCAGTCTAATCTTTTAAATTTCTGAGATTCATCCAATCAGATCACAATTATGCGATAATTTTGCACTAGTGCAAATTGCCACGTCATCCAATTAGTTCCTCGCATGAATGGATTAACGATACTCCCACTGTCCCTGCCTACTATCTACCTACTATCTGCCACCTCGCTGCGCTCGATCATTAAATCGTTGCCAATAAAAACAGGAAATTTTTACGGAATATCACCTGTGTAACTACGGTTTTCATTAATATGTGTTTATAATTAATAACTACAATGACATCAGCGAGAGAAAAATTTTTTTTTGTGACAACCGTCTAAACAAGGGGACATCCCCGCATTGCTATCAATAGGTCATTTTTTAACGTGGTAAAAATAGGAGTTCTCTAAACCACCAAATTGAGTTAAAAATTTTGTTTTAAATACATACCGGGATGTCAAAAATTATCTTGGTCGAGGGTTTAAAATATTTCGGAGCTAGTTGGTGACAATGTAAGTCTATGTCAAATTCGAGGTTATCAGGTTAGGTTTTGTGTCAGTCTGTCAAAACTGACGTAAACCCTACCCTGATAACCTCGAATTTGGCATAGTATTGTTTTGTACTATTAATAAAAATAGTCGTGTTGTGATAGCTAAAGCTGATAATTATATGCACCCAAATGTACGAAAATATGCGCATATATATGCATACATTTGGTTGACTATATGCACCCAAAGTTACAATATATGCACAAAATATGCTCTAATTTTTTTGAAAATACGTAGAAGTATTCTAAATAATGTAAAAAATGTAATTATTTTGTATGAGTATATTTATTTCTCTAATTTTTATTCAAAGGCCTCATTCATTTTAACCTTTGACTATATAAACATGGATTGTCAACGCCAAATTAACGTTGAAAGCCAACACAAAAATGAGATTTCCGCTAACACCACCAGACTATTATTCACCCACCACTCGGAAGTTTGACTCTTGAAATGGATTCTATGTTGGCTGATTCCTTATACATTGCTTCTATGGGAAAAGTGTGAGTTGCTGGCAGTTCATGTTTATATAGTCAACGATTTTAACAGGGACTTCCCCTTTGCGCTGCTTATTTTGATACGCGCACTACACTCCAGCGGCAGAAAGTGAAAGTATAGATCTCAGTCGCACACAAAAATTTTATTAATAAATTTTATAAAATTGTAAATTTTAGAAATAAATCTCAAAAAGTTACAAATAAATTACAAATTATTGCTAAATGTAACCAAATATGCAAAATCCAGAAAGTATGCTCAAAAACGTATAAATATGAAAAATATGCAAAATGAAACTTGGATTAAACGATTTGTTTTCACATAATTAGTATACATATGCAAAAAGTTTCGCCGGCATATCAGTTATAGGTAATATGCACTTGCCATATAATATCAGCTTTAGTGATAGCAACTAGTACTAGGTCCCTACAGATCAATTTTGCAGCGTGTTTTGAGTTCGCAAAATAGTCATTTTAGAGAACGAATGCAAAACATATATTTTTACATGTATTAGTTAATTACCATTTCATAACCTATAACTTTTATTAGTAACTTTTGTTTTGCTAGGTTTGGAGTATGTGCATACATTCCAGAAAAAAATGAATTTGTAAGTACACTTAGAAAACTTATAAACTTTGACATTGCCAGTTATACGAGTTTTATAAACATACATTATATTCTTAAGCATACTGACTTGGAATGTTGGTGGTTTGTACAGACTTCAGCTACATAGCTGACCATTTCCCGTTCTGCATATTAGCCTATATTGTGATCGACTAAAAATGTGAATTTTCCAAAACTTACCTTAGCGATCAAGGTTGGAAGAATTTGGTTTCAAATGTTTTTTTATCATCCCCAAACATCGCCAGATACGTATTTTTATTTTTGTTGCAAAAAATTGTAATTTTAAGAGTAATAATCTATTATTATAGGGGCCATTATGATAGCCATTATCCGAGTGAATAATGGCCATAATCTCAAATGTAATACTATGCTTTATCTACTCCTATTAGCAATTTACTGAGCAAGAACAGAATAAACCAGTAGACGCTTTAGAAGGTAGATGCGATGTACGTTGGAAAACGTAAGTATTATCTGTATTATCAGAAGTAAACGAATAAAATTGCGACACAGTTGAGCACCGCTCCATTCAACTGT
>CALNHX010010319.1:0-41371 GCA_940337035.1 Agriotes lineatus | reverse complement strand
CAGCGAGCTAAACTCACGCGTTGGGCTCTCCTGCTACAGGAGTTCCACTTCACAATCGAGCATTGCCCCGGAAAGCACAACGAGTTGCCGGACGCGCTATCTCGACAGCCGACTGGACAGCCGGCCGAAGCAGTGTGGGATGACCCGACAGTACTGCTACCTCCCATTCACAACAAGCGCTTCGCCCAAAAACGTGTAACGGCCAGCCAACCCGCTAAGAAAGGATTTCCCAGGTTCCAGGAACCCGCTACAGGAAATCAGGCGGCCAGCAGCCAAACACCACACGGTGAGGACTCACCGAGGTATCAACGGGCAAGCAGCCGTGCTACCGTCACGGAGCCACCAGGCAAGCCATCCCTAAGCCTGCTGGACGCAGTCGAAGAAACGTTATGGGAGACCATTGCACAGGACCAAAGGCAGGATAATTACTGTCAAGATTTAGTCAACTCATGGCACCAAAGCTACTTCGTCGAGGACCCAACCCCGGATCTCGTAGCCGTCCAGGAGAATTATCGAATAGAGGATGGGTTGCTTTACCACCAGACGGATCAAGGCCCAAGACTGTTTGTCCCGGAGAGAAGCCGACCCAGGGTCATTTACCAATACCATGATCAAGACTTAGCTGGACATCCCGGCATCGCCGAAACAACACGAGCCATCCGCTCACATTTTCATTGGACGCGTTTACGAGAAGATGTCCGGAACTACGTCCGCCAATGCCTGCTCTGCTTGAGATGCAAGAAGGGCCGCCACCAAGCCAAAGCCACCCTGAGGCCTCACCAACCCAACCGAGCGTGGGACACGATTGCGCTCGACCTCATGGGGCCCTACCCCTCGTCAGCCACCGGGAAGAAGTTCATCCTGGTAATAACCGACCTCTTCACCCGGTGGACTGAAGCCTTCGCTTTAGCCAAAGCCACCGCCCCCATCATCATCCGCACCTTGCGAAATGAAGTCTTTCCCCGCTTTGGGTACCCGAGCGCCATGCTGACCGATAACGGGCGTCAGTTCATCAGTGAACAATGGATGAGAGCCTGCCAGGAGTGGGATATCCAGCCATGGACGACCGCCATCTATCACCCCCGAGCCAACCCAACGGAGCGAAGGAATCAAGAAATAAAAAAGGGGCTCCGCCTGCACCTACAAGGAGGAAACCATCGCGAGTGGGACAAGCATCTTCCCGCGACCCTATTTAACTTACGGAATCGCCATAACACCGCCCTAGGGTGTTCCCCAGCATACGCCATGTTCGGAAAGGAATTAGACCGCCCCGGGGAATGGAGGTTCCGACACCCCACGCTGCTGCCCGAAACGCCCCACGAACCACGGACCCACAACCGCGGAGCACGGGACACAGGCATCCGAAACCGAGCCATCGACCAGCGCCAAGAAGCACCGGACGCCGACAACCCCACGTTTCAACCCCAGCAGTGGGTCATGGTGAAAAATCACCCTCTCTCAGACGCCATCGCCGGGATCCATGCAGGGTTCCAACCAAAATGGAGTGGACCCCACCAAATCTTGGACCAACTTGGCCCAAGCATCTATAGGGTCCAAAGAGGACAACAGGCCCTCAAAATTCACGCAGACCAACTCCGCCCCTTCTCTCCCTAATCTTTTTTGCCCGGATCGCGGACGCCAAAGGAGGGGGGAATTGATATGAACCGTTAAACAGATCGAATAAAAACAAAGGAAACGTACGCCGCCCGAAAGGCGCCCGAAGAACAAAGAATATTACATCTGTTTAACAAACCGCCGCGATCCTACGCAGAAGTATCTTTCAAAACCCTAAAATCATAAAAATAAGTGTCCTTACAACGAATTTCTAAAGTGCAGCAAGATTGCAACCATAAACTTTATTGGAGCCGGCCGGCCAAGAAAGGTGACAGCCAGCGAAATACGCCTCACGAATGTTTGCAGATTAAATTAAGAATTTTTCACTAAAACGCCCTTAAAACAGAGTGCGCTCTGTTTTAATCACACATAAAGGATACCAGAAGATAGGAAAAATTAACCGCTACCTATTAAAACAAACCACAGAGCGCTAGCACATATACAGGTGGAGAAAAAGCAATTTTTCCATCAGGCAGCCAAACACGCGCCCGGGAGAGCGGCCGAGAGTTCAGCGGCCCGAGGAAAGGCATATTGTAACGAAGAAATCAGGGGCCACGACCGAGTACAGCGGGCAAAGATGCAGATTACAAATTAAATTTTAATTAACGGAAGGAAGCGTCCCAGAAAAGCGAAATTGGTCTCAAAAATCTTATAAAAATAGCGCGCAACCGATCAAAGCATAATAAACTTTTTAACACACGCCATAAGAATAATACTTAATTAAGCTTTACGCGGAACATTGCATTAAAAATTCCAAGTTGAGCTAATTTTTACTCAAAACCTAGCAAATTGGGTGTCGTTAGAATCGGCATTTCATCAACTATTGATTGCGACTCAATCCAAGTCGATAATTGATCACGCCGCTCAATTAAATGCTATAATTTCAAAATATATCGAAATCGGGCAAAACATCCCTTCTACTTCGACCAATGAGCGTCGAGATCGCGTTGGACAAAGGACTGGCTCCTTTAAATAGTCAGACGCTGGCAGTAAGAAATCACTCAGCCAAGGAGAGTCCACCAGGAACCATCAGCCTTCCAAGGATCAGTCTCTCCAGGACCTCCAGCCTTCCAGCACTCTGCCTCGGCGGGTCAATCCAGCAGCAACTCAGCCAAGGAGAGTCCACCAGGAACCATCAGCCTTCCAAGGATCAGTCTCTCCAGGACCTCCAGCCTTCCAGCACTCTGCCTCGGCGGGTCAATCCAGCAGCAACTCAGCCAAGGAGAGTCCACCAGCCGCCACTTCAGCTTCCAGGACTACCAGCAGCCACTCCAGCTTCCAGGACTACCAGCAGCCACTTCAGCTCCAGGACCAACAGCCGTTTCACTGGACTTAGCTGTCTGCCGCCTTCCTGGGACTTGGAAAAATTCACTCAGCCAAGGAGAGTCCACCAGCCGCCACTTCAGCTTCCAGGACTACCAGCAGCCACTCCAGCTTCCAGGACTACCAGCAGCCACTTCAGCTCCAGGACCAACAGCCGTTTCACTGGACTTAGCTGTCTGCCGCCTTCGTGGGACTTGGAGTTCGAGCCACTTTAGCTTCCAGGACCAGCTAGCAGCTCCCGCCTCTCCAGAGCCTATCATCTTCGTGGACTTAGAGCCGATCCATTTCACTGGACTTAGCTGTCTGCCGCATCTTCGTGGACTTAGAGCCGATCCATTTCACTGGACTTAGCTGTCTGCCGCATCTTCGTGGACTTAGAGCCGATCCATTTCACTGGACTTAGCTGTCTGCCGCATCTTCGTGGACTTAGAGCCGATCCATTTCACTGGACTTAGCTGTCTGCCGCATCTTCGTGGACTTAGAGCCGATCCATTTCACTGGACTTAGCTGTCTGCCGCATCTTCGTGGACTTAGAGCCGATCCATTTCACTGGACTTAGCTGTCTGCCGCATCTTCGTGGACTTAGAGCCGATCCATTTCACTGGACTTAGCTGTCTGCCGTCTTCGTGGGACTTGGGATTCGAGCCACTTCAGCTTCCAGGACCAGCTAGCAGCTCCAGCCTCTCCAGAGCCTATCCCCCTCGTGGACTTAGAGCCAATCCTACGCATTGGACTCTGCTGCCTGCCGTCTTTGGAAAGCCACTTTAGCCAGCCGCCGCCTCCGCCAAGGAGATCCGCACTGCCGCCGACGTTGCCGCCGCCGCTGCTCACAGCCCGCCGCCCCGTCGCCAGTCGCCACCGCCACCGCTGCCACCGCAGAAGGAAGCCGCCAGCCGCCGCCTCCGCCCAGGAGATCCGCACTGCCGCCGACGTTGCCGCCGCCGCTGCTCACAGCCCGCCGCCCCGTCGCCAGTCGCCACCGCCGCCGCTGCAACCGCCGAAGGAAGCCGCCAGCCGCCGCCTCCGCCAAGGAGATCCGCACTGCCGCCGACGTTGCCGCCGCCGCTGCTCTCAGCTCGCCGCCCCGTCGCCAGTCGCCACCGCCGCCGCTGCAACCACTGGAGGAAGCCGCCGGCCCCGCCTCCGAAGGACCACACCCGCTTCCAATCGCGGATGCCAATCCGCCATTTTTCTTTTCTTTTTCTGTATATAAATGTTACCTAGTTATAAGCTTATTTGTATGTGTAAATATAATAAACTTTGTTCCAATCAAATCCAGTGTCTAGCTGAGGGTAACGCCCACCCTCCTCTTCCGAAACCGACGCCATTGCAGTAACCCTACCGCTGAGCATAGACGTAGGCTTGTTACGTTTAATTCTGTTTAAGTAATATTATTGACATTCTTGTAAAATTAATGTTACACTGCACATTTGACCACCTCATATTGCACAAATTTTCGCGATCGTGGGTATACAGCGCTCTGCAAAGCATCTCCGAATTTCACTTATGTCCAGTCCGTATAAAATGACGTTTATGTCACAATTTATAGTAGGGTGACGTTTGTATTACAATTTAGCAGGCCGTGCATAGAATAATACCTAAGGGCGTGGCTGGTTGTTGTAGAGACGACTCTTAATGGCTGCCTTTTTTTAAATTGACCACACTGTCTTTATATAGCCACAGTACGTGTACTACAGTGGCTATATTAATGACAGTGTGGTCACTTTTGGTCCTGTTTCTGATTGGTTGTTTTAAAATCCCCCACTAAGAGTCGTTTCAATGTCCTATTCAAGAAGACTATACTAAGGAGATGCAACTTCCTATGACGGCTGTATATAAAAGTGGCCCTTATGTCGGGGATAGCCGTCGCGGCGCTGTCGACAGCGTGTACTGCCGTTCGAGAGTTGGAAGCGAGCTAAATTAACTTGTAATCGCGGTTAAAAGTCAGTTTGCGGTTGTTAATCCAATGGAGTGTATTTCAAGTGTGTTATTAATTGTTAAAACATGGTCCGAATTTCCAGTTACACTCAGCAAATGTTTGACATTGACAGTTCACGAGTTTTGTGAATGAATAATTGTACACCACGGCCGCCTTACTTGTCAGCTTTTAGCGGTCCGCTTCGAAACGGGAGTTGCGTGTCCTTAGTATAGTGTTCTTGGTCCTATTGAATATTTTTAGCAGTGTGCGTATATTTAGTTACAAAAAGTTACTAATGTCAAAATTAGACATTGACATTTCATAAATTATCTAAAACAGCTCAGTTACTGAACACGGCCTAAGCATCAAAATAAATATTGTATCATCATGTACACTTGTGATATTTAAGACACAAAAATAAAGTAAGTACGAATGCAAACTGAATTTTAACCAAGCAATAATTTTGACTTTAGTAATATTTTGTTACTAAATGTCACTGACACCGTTAAAAAATGCACATGCAAATCCTGTCACAGTCTAACATATGGAGTGAATGCGGTACAGACGACTCCTGGTGTTTACACAGGTATTTGTAGTAATATTTCAGTAATACTTCAGACGTTTTCAACTGAAAACCATTATTGTTAGTTTTAGTACCACCGTTTCTAAACAGTTTTTTGATAGAATCGGAGTTATTTGTAGATAAACAGCCGTGGAAGTTTTAATTGATGTTAATCATCTAAAGGAGATCTGTTATCATTTGAAAAGAGAATAATTGCTTAAGATACTAATCTCTACATTTAATATGCATTTGTTTTACAACCGGTGCCTCTATTATTGAAATCAAGCGAAATATTGCTAGATTTGTCTATGCAGGCTGTAGCACAAACACCTCAAAATGGCCGCCACCTAAAATTGACCGCACTGTCCTTATAAAGTCACTGTACGTGTATACGTGTACTATCTTTGGCCATTTTCGTTCGTTTTCGCTGCCATTCGAGAGTTAAAAGCGAGCTAAATTAACCTGTAATCGCGGTTAAAAGTCAGTTTACAGTTGTTAATCAAATCGAGTGTTTTTCAAGTGTGTTATTAATTGTTACAACATGGTCCGAATTTCCAGTTACACTCAGCAAATATTTGACATTGACAGTTAACGACTTTTGTGAATGGATAATATTACACGACGACCGCCATATTTGTCAACTTTTAGCGGTCCGTTTCGAAACGGGAGTTATTTCTCCTTAGTACAGTCTTCTTGGCTATACTACAGGCCCTAATGTATGCAATAGAAACGCCAACGACAACGCTTTAGAATCCTATCAGATTATCTCAGCGCTGTAACATGCTTACAACAAACCTACCCCGCAAACCCTATAGCCTATCTTATAAAAGAAAAAATTCATGAAATCCAAACAGCCGGCAAAGAAGTGTAGTTCATATGGATCCCATCCCACATTGGTATAACCGGCAACTAGGCTGCAGACAAGGCGGCAAGAAGATCAATTAGTGACCCAGATGCCCAAAATATGACAAGAGTTGTACTATAGGACTATATAGCATTCTTAACATACAAGATCGCAATGTGATGACAGAATAGATGGAATCGCTCCCAGTCTAAACTCTATGACACCAAGAAATCTGTTAAACGGTGAATACAAAACACGCGTAATAGAAGTGAACAAGTATTAATTACCAGATTAAGAATCAGACACACTACGTTTTCGCATGGCCACCTTTAATACTGAAGCAAACCACCGCCCTGTGATGTCTGCAACGCCTCAATATCCGTGAAACACGTGCTTGTTGAGTGTTCAAAACATAGCAAAGCGACACAAAAGTTCAATATCATAGGAGACCTTGCACTTATTTTAGGTGAAACGTTCAACATCAAAAACCTCATTTTATACCTTAAAGAGACTGAATACCTAAATAAAACTTAAGATCTCGAAATATACTCGCAAATACTATATTGTACCCATGTAGTAGGTATTGTAAATAATTAAAATCCAACCCGTAAAATAGTCATTGTTACTACAAAAAGCGCTAATAAACCTCGAGGTTGATGCGCATTGTACAAAATAAAAATAAGGTTTTCTAAAATTACAAAAAAATTGCTCAAACGTTGGAGAAACTTCAAAGTAGGGCAGCAGTAGTGTTGTTTAACTTACAGGCAACTAGGGGAAAATTGTGTTTTCTGTTCAAAGCAGCAATGTGCAATACACAACACCCCCTAGGGCAAGCTGCATGTTTGATGTCACCCTATTTGTTCAGCCATTAATGGCACAATAAGGCTCTAATGTGCGTTTGTGGCGAACATCGTGATCAGATTTCAGTCGCAATGTGACAGACGCGTTACTTAATTTACCGTGGGGAGGCAGCTGCATAATATTGCATTGCCAAAGAATTGGCATCAGCTTATTGGCCGAAATGATTCATCCCTATACCGCGTTGAGTTTTTAATATCTGGTAATTAAACAAGCCGGATTCAGGGCGTGCTGACTAATTCCAATCAAATCAGTCATTTTTCCACCGGACGTTTCAAGTACGTTCCGCAAATGGAAAAACACGCAATGGGACTTGGCGATTTTACATTTTTATGAAGTCTCCGACAACTGCTGATTGAATGCTCTTCGGCTATGTGGAATCTCATGTTGATTTTCAATTAAAAACGTATAATTAGATCAACAGTTATACGATCCAGTGCTGCTTAATAGTTTGTTTTGAAAGGTTAACCACTGATATTTGTTTCAATCGATGCCCCACAAAAACTACAGTAATTAGTAGTTGCGTTGTTCAGGTTAATATACGAATTATTTCAACATGGTTTACATCAAGCGTTTACGTCCATATTTGCCATAAAAACTTATATCCAAGCTTAAACAAAAATGTGTAGGGCTTTGCTTTTTGATTGGTAGCATGAGAACGAAACTGTGGTCTGGCTGCGTACTACATCAAGCATCAAAAGTAGAACCTTCAAAAACTTAAGATAAAATTATAATATTTTTCCAAACACAATAAAGCTAACAAAAATTAAAAAGAAAACTTAATAGTATTAGCTCGGAATAAAGATAGCAGTGTAGTATTCCATCTAAACTACTTAGATGCTTCTAAGCTATTTTAAATTCAAAGATTTTAACCATAATCTGTTCTCTTTGAACAAGTACCTATCCATTGTGTTGTAAGAACGACGTCTTTAAAATGAAAAGTAGACGCACACATTGGATTGCAAAACAACTTGTTAAGTATGTCATAAAAGAATTAAAAATTAGTTAGATGCAGTGGACAGTAATGAGAAATTTGTCATGAAAATCAAGCAACACGTTCCTTAAAAAATAAATATAAAGCGATTACTTTTATTACAGGTGATGCTACCTTTTACTTTCAGAGTAGGTACAGTCGTGTTTAAATAAATCTGGGACAATATTTTCTCATATGCAGGTTGAGTTAAAAATTGAAAAGTATCTCCATGGATTTCCTTCTATAAGAAAGAGTACAGATTTCATTACCTATTAAAGTTTAATGTAACTCTTTCTGATAGCAGGAAATCCATGGAGATATTCTTCAATTCCTAACTGAACCTGTGTATGGAAAAAACACTGTCCCAGATTTATTAATAACTGATTAATAACTATACATGTGGCCAAATATTCTGTTTACTATATAAATCTTCTATCATGAAAATATATTGCAGGTTTCATTCTATTCGGCTATTGCAGATAATATTTCAAAAATTTTAGTGCAACAGTACATAAAATTATAGTGGCAGAAAGGAAATAACCTTGAAGCAATAAATTATTTCAATGACTACATGCTGTTGCATCCATATGTAAAAGAATTTATGCAAAACATACTGAATAAGGCTTTACTTAATATTCCCATTCACAATAGAAGAAGCCGTGGGAAACCGCTAGGCTTTCATTAAGCAAGTGCTCGGTTCGAATCATGAAGGAGCCGGAAATTTTCTGCACCCTTGGCGATTGGAATCGGGCTCGGTGAGACCATTCACCAATATGCTGGGCACCAAATTAATTGTGCTCTACTCAGAACCACAGACCTAAGAGATAGAGTAACAAGGTCAACACATCACCAAGACACACACCTCACACAATGGTTGCTGCGCAAGCACAATAGGCTCACTCCCAACTCTGTAACCCGAATCCGAGGCAAGTTGAGCATTCACATTTTTCGTTAGACTTGTATATCAAAAAAAGCAAACTAGTGGTTAAAAATTACCATTGTTGGATTTACTACCGAAAATTGTAAATTAGGGGTGAGTAGGTACCAAGTCTACAGCTACTCAAATTCGTGAAGCTTTTGCATTTGGACTGAAGACAAATAGACAAAAATAATTTCAAATATCCAAAATCCGGCTCAGAGCTGGGCAGTAGTTAATTAATTTCTAAGTGAATTACTAATTAAATATCTTTTTGCTGATTTGTTCTGGAATTAAATTACTTTTCAAAATACTGCAATGCTAATTGGTAATTGTAATATTTTATAAAAACTACTTGACAATTACTCAATTACTTTTGATTAATTAAATCCCTCTACAGTATTTCAGTTACTTCGGAAGTATTTAGATTTCTTGTTGTAATTGCAATTATTTGCGGTAATTTATTACTTTTTGACAATTCACTTACTAAATCACTGTCCTCGATTGGGTAGTATTAAATCTTCAGAACGACAGTAATAAGATAATGCTTTATTAGAGATATATCTGGTGCAGAAGCTTTTGCCTGTATATAATATGTACATGTGTTGTGTCTTGCATAGTGCAGGCTGTTCGAGATAATTTGTAATTTGCTTATAATTATTGTATGAGAAGCCAAAATATGTCTGCGGTAAGTACATATTACAGAGTAAAGTACGGTAATAGTAATTTGTACAACTAGTTTTGAAAATCATACTTTCAAAACGTGTTGTACACGTAGTTCTTTGCATTGTGATCTCTTGGTCGAAATTTAATCAAAAAGGACTTGGGAATTGACAACTGTCAATAAAATAGTGAAAAAAGTGTACTTTTTTCACGATTCTTGCGTTATAAAAAGTGGAACTTTCAATACGATATTTCGTTAAAAAAGACGACTTACACGATCACTATGCAAAAAAGTAATTTCCCTATTATCATAAAAATTTGAGTATATGCACCCAGAGTTATATATGCACATAATATGTTCTACTTTTTTTTAAATAAGTAGTAGTATTCTAAATAATATAAAAATTTTATTTATTTTGTATGAGTATATTTATTTCTCTAATTTTTATTCAAAGACATCATTCATTTTAACGTTTGACTATATAAACTTGGACTGCCAACGCCAACTTCACGTTGTAGGCAACATAAAAATGAGATTTCCCCTAACCTCGCCAAACTATTATTCACCCAACAGTCTTGAAATGGATTCTATGTTGGCTGATTCCTTCTACATTGTTTCTATGGGAAAAGTGGGCGTTGCTGGCAGTCTATGTTTATATAGTCAAAAATTTATCAGGGACTTCCCCTTTTCTCTGCTTATTTCGATACGGGCACTGCACTCTAGCGGCAGAAAGTGAAAGTATATATCTCAGTTACACACAAAAATTTTATTAGTAAATTTAATGAAATAGTGAATTTTACAAACAAATCTCAAAAAGTTCATACATTATCTAGAAATGATTGCTAAATATAACCAAATATGCAAAATCCAGAAGGTATGCTCGAAAACGAATAAATATCATAATATGCAAAATGAAACTTGGCTTAAATGATTTGTTTTCCCATAATTAGTATAGATATGCAAAAAGTTTCGTTGGCATACCAGTTATACAAAATATGCATTTGCCATATAATATCAGCTTTAGTCATAATACAATGCTAGTTCATAATAACTATTTATTAATTTCAATTTGCTTATTTAGAATGATGTACTAGTACATAGCTATCTAAATACTACCAAATACAAATATACAACATCTAGTGAAAGTAATTGGAAAATCAATGTATGTTGTGGAATTACAATTACTAAGCGATTTATAATTGAATTACTATTTCATTTGGATTTAAAAAATCTTACAAATCTTAGTTCGTTAGACGGTAATGGCTAATTGTAATTAATTACCTTTTAAAGTAATTTGTCCACTTCTGATCCAGCTGCGACCAAGAACCGATGCAACTAAGAGTAATCGGATTTCAACCAAAATGCTTAATACCTAAAAGGAGAGAATGAGAAAACACAAAAAACTTACCACTTTAATTCAAAAACTATTGTGTGTTAGAATGATACTACTAAAAATTCGTTTTTGTGTTGGAACAGTGAATCGTCAAAAACAGTTTTCCACATATTTTTCCTCAACAACGAATTTATTGAGATGAATAATGCATTTATACATAGATACATAGTGTTGTGGTAGCATCTCAAGACTGGTACTTTGTTTTGTGAAAGTTAATCATACGCAATAATTAATTATGGAATGATACAATACCTAATTATTACTATGTAAAAAGATGAATTTAAGTAGTAAAAGAACAGTATAACTATTCAAAATGTATTTAATAAATTACAGATTAACATTTAAATCCAGTAATGCAATTAAGATTTTTATTTTATCCTATTATGTTATTATGACAATAACTCCTTCGCAACGAGTTGCGTTAAGATGCATTTAACAACACTAGTGTTGTTAAGAAAAATAACATAACGATACTTTATTAGCATTAATCACATGTTGACAGCGCTGAAGTGTATTGTCAGTCTATGTCAAATTCGATGTTAGTAGGTTAGGTTTTGTTTGTTATTTGACACAAACTGACGCAAAAGTTAACCTGAAAATCTCAAATTTAACATAACCTGACAGTGCTACCACCAATACAGTATTGAGTTTTTATTTTACTAGTGATACCACCATTCGCTGTTGTGTCATTAATAACAATTTTTCCTATTTTTTCAAGATTAGTATTTTAGGATAAAATAAACCGTGTTACGATATACGTAACGTTATTCGCTTTCTACATTACTCGAGAATTTTAAAGAACTCGCTCCTAACGTCGCTCGTTCATTCAAACTATTCTCTTGTAATGTAAAAACCTTGATAACGTTACTTGTATCGTAAATTACTATAACAGAAAGGTTTTAGCATATGGATGAAATAACGTTTGAATTAGTAAGGATAGTTGTTTGGTAATATCAGAGTTCAGGTCATAATTGATTTTAGACAACAATCAGAATAAGCCATAATATTTAGGTGAAAGGCAAACGTCGAATAATTAAAAAGGTCACTTCAAAATGTCAAATTAATAAATAACCTATATTGAAATGTAATCCAGGAGTGTTTTTTGAAAGCAGAAATTTGAAAATAAAACCCCTTTAATTAAACGATTTTTATTATTTTACTAGTATATGAAAGGGTATTATTAATATAATTAACGAGTTGAAGAAAAAATGGATTTTTAAAATAAACTGAATAATAAACAAAGCTACAAATGCACTAACGGAGAAGGATTTGATTTGGTGGTAGAACAAGAAGTTAAACAGCTGCACTCTAGAAAATAGTCTTTTTTGGAATTGGTAATGTGAAGTCTGCGCTTATTTGGACATCTACACCTGAATTGGATGTGGGGAAGCTGTGTTGAGCTTATTTTTTGTTTGTTTAGATCTACAACTGCATTGAATTTCTTGTTTGATGTGGATCGCATCGAACTTCACGTTAGAGGTTAGAAATATTCCGTTGGATTTGGATAACGGGCATTACAGTTACTAGTGGATAGTTGCATCTACGATTACACCTGAGTTGGACTTGGAGGCAGTTGATGTATGGAAGCATTTTCGTAGTGTGGGAGTTTGGACTGCTGACAGTTTTTGGTCACTGTTACAAGTAAGGCGATTCCTACACACCAGCAGCTTGCAGTGTTAGTGTCTACACTGGAGCTACATAAGGAGCAATTAATAACAACGGCTGTTGCAAATAGTGTAGGAGCTGTATCTACATGGGCGTTTCAGAACATCGGTGAGCAGACGGAGTGTACTTGCTCCAACGGAGAGCCTGAATGCAGTACTTAAGTGAAGTAAACAGGTATATATTAAAAGATCTACAAGAGTAGTAACTTTTAATAGTGAGCGAATAACATATTTGAAAGAACTACTTACTACTGTCGATGTTTGAACTAATAAGTGTAACAGATATTATTTTGACTGACTTTTCATTTTTAATAATTTTTTTTAATCTAAACAGATATTTACTTCAATTTTAAAAAATAATAACATACAGGTTTATATAGCCTCTGCTCTACCGAAGACTAAAGTACTACGATGCATAGCAATAGATTAGTAGCAATTGTGTTCATGAATAGCAGGCTATGTTCGTAGCGCTGGAAAATGAGGCGTACTGTTTGATAATGATGTATTATTATCAATCAAAATTTATTGCGAGTTATATAACTCTTAAGTGAAACTCGTATCATGGGAATATTGGTTCAATGCAATTATGCTGTGAAAAATTGCTTTATGTGTCAGGTTTATATAAAGTTATTTAAATTCATTTCAAGAGAAGCGTATAACATGAAAGATAGTCGACTGCTAGTATAAACAAAATCAACAAGGGAACTAGAACCAGAATGTATCTACCATGTGCTAGATTAGCGGTTTGGATACTATTGAGCTACCGCTTTAAATAGATTTAAAATATGAACTCAAATATCTTGTGGATCTCTGGAGCTTCAGGATATTTTTACGAGAGTTTTCAATGCATTTCAAATTATCTTAATTACGTATACATACATGAGCGCCGACGAGTTTACTGTAGATGACGTAAGTTCTTTTATAAACGCTTAAAGCTTATAAAATTACAGAGAGTGCCAATAAGTTTTTAATATAACAATTAATGTGGCCACTGTAGTGACAATGGCTAATAAATTATAGTGTATAGCTGTATAATCTGAAAGAAACTCAATTGAGTATAACTGTCAGGTTCTAAAATTTTCACAGGCACCTTTTTGTAAATTATGCAGGGTAATCACTAGTAATTGCATACAGGGAGCGTTTTATCAAATACATAAAGCTCAAAAAATTTTAATTCAGCAACCACCAACATGAAAAATAGTAAACTAAATAAAAATTATTGTAAATAACAAAAGCACGCAATGAAATGTGTAAAAGTGGTAAATAACGGTAAATCACTTTACAATAGACTAGAAAACACTCGAAGAGCTCGAATACCGCTAGCCAGAGCAATATTGCTGGGTAAAATAATGTGGTAACCCAACAAGAACCAGCGGTGTCCACTTACCATGATATCAAGGCAAAGTTTGATGTAGTTTATAACTAGCAGCAATCTAACTTGGCATAAATATTAAAAGGCTAGATTACGTCAGTTAAATTGTCGTAAAATTCTATGCACTCAGCCATTCTAGTGCTAGAATGGCTGCAAAACGGGGTAACGCGGCGGCACATGAAAAAGGTAGCAAACGTATAGGCATCCAGCAGGTTACGAACGTCTTAGATAAAGTCAAGGTACAACGTCACGGCACGAGAAGTAAGGTTATATAACTAAATCGCGGACAATACAAAGCATTAACGTAGGGAAAGCATCTGAAAATTCCACGAACGTTAGAACGATCGCCCAAGCAAAATATAAGGTATAATACTTACCCCATATGTAGACCTATGTCAGGTAAGATAAATTTCGACTTCTAGTTACGCATCATAACGTAGTCTCCTTTAAATAAAATCTACAGAATTGTGGCTACTACGAAATTTGAAACTCAAATTTACAAGGAGCAAAAACCACACCTATAAAAACGACGACTCAGCGCGTCTTAACTATTCAAAAGCGGAAGGCGAAAAGATACAAACATTAACAAGCCCTGCATAGCGACATATATGCGCCATTACGGTCGAGACGAAAATAGCGTCCCGCTAAATTTGAAAACACATAAAAAATATGGTCTAGGAGTAGATAATGATAGTATGATATCCAAGGATATCATTCTTTAAATGTCAACAGGTTTGACGGCTTTTCTTGCTCTGGACAAAGCTACAAGTGAAAAATGAGCGTTGTAAAACCTAACTAATAAATATGCCTCCTTAAAAAGCAACCTTAATGTTTAATGTACTAGAAAATAGAATAACCTGAATAATTATGCAGACAGTCAAAATTACAGTTAACCAATAAACAATAGATTTAGTTTTTCTGTAAACACGAAATTGCATAAAAATCGCTAATTTAAACGTAGACCACAGTACCGCTGGCTATATTGTACATTGTTGCTTAGTTAATCGACACTCTATAGCTTGTAGTTGACAAGACTCCGATACAAACGACGCTTATGCTAGGCACAGTGTATAAGAACAGTGTTAATACACTATTGTCACGGAAAAAAATATGTAAAAGGCCTTACCTAGAACTTCCTTCGTCGACATTGTGACACTAAATAATTTTAAAAATCAAATTAAGTTAGGCGTAAAAGTATCGTCACTTTTCTAATAAATTAAATAAATTTTCAAATAAAACAACCTTACCGGTGGTCGAATTCGAAGAGTAGGCGGACCGCGTATGCAGTCCCAACGTTTTGTTGGATATTGCAAGGGAACGGGGTAATTCTACCTGAGGCACGGAGCAGCCACCCTTCGAGTTTCTGCGTTGCAGCTATATTAAGTAACGCACTAATTTGTTGTTCCTTTTTGAAGCCTACAATATTTATTCTGTATTTATTGGGCCCATTTTTTGTAACAATAATTTGTCTGAAATTTTCTCGGTTTCATGCCAGGTAGATATATAATGTGTATGCAAAATATTATCTTCCGCCGGCAAATAGTTTTTGAGTTATACCGCCAACAGACAGACAGACAGACATACTGACGGAATTGAGAAAACCTGTTTTTCGTCATCTAAGGATTATTTGGAGAAATCTCGAAAGGTGATTTTTTCGCGATTACAATACTTCCTTTGTCTTTTATACGAGGTAAGTGATAACAGCAATCAATAGTGACTACATAAAATAAATGGAACTTACGTTTAAAGTAGAATATTTATAGAAGGTAACGAAATAGCGAGAAGCTTTAATATGAACTTCCTCCTATTTATGTTGGAAATTAGCAATTGGTATCTACTTATAAGAAAACTATTTGTTTTTTATTCTGAAGGTTAGAAATTGTCATATGCAGTAACACACATTACAAAACATCTAACTGTCTTGTTGCGGTAAACGAAATTAATTGCTGTAATTCCGAGTTTTACAGTAATGTATTTTAACTAGTACTCACACAGCTGGAACTAAACAAATTAACGAGTTCAGTCAGCAGAAAACGAGTGATTTTGTTGACTGTGTAAACAAAGGAATACAAACCTTTACATGTTTCAACAGCCACGTGATGTGCATTTGTAACAACAGGTTCATTTTTTAAAGCTCCCATATTGCCTCAAAATCATCACTCACATTTCAATATGCAATTTACCGTTACACCCTTCAAGAGTTAGATTTATCACAAATGTCTACAAGGTATTTTTCTATCAGTTTTAATAAAGAAAACATTTATTACTATAGAGTCCAAATTATTTTCAATATCGAAAACAACTATCACTAATAATTAGCCATGGGTTAAATATTGCCAGTAATTTGAAGTACCAACGTGAAACTGCTTTCTAGGAGCTGTATATAGGTAGCAGTGCTTAGCAGAAGCATTTTTTTCTTCTAGATGTTAAGTAAATCTACTTTTTAATGTTTTGTTACTTCAAAAATAAGTAGCGGAGTATACTGTATTTGAACTATCATGCAAGTAATTGTATATTCGTATTAAGAAAGCCCTAAGCATGTCAAAATTCCCACCGTAAACTGTAATTTTTATTATTACACTTACGATATCAGCACCGCACCTATACTGTATACGTACATAAGCTGCTCTATAAAAATCGAATGTGTTCAGAAGTCTGCCTATAATTAACTGTACTACTGGACTACTTTTTTTTGTAGAACCCTAGAGTTTTCGCTAAACTTTACATTTGCAGATATTTCTCCACTAGGAAGTTTCACTTAACCCCACAGTTTTCTATATTTCGCTAACGAAATTACTACCTTGAATTGCTTTGGTTCGTAGTAATATTAGAAAATAGTGAATATCAGCGTTTTAAATGTTTTTAAGTTTTATATTAGCCAAACTTGTGGAAGAACTCCTGCTTATGGTGTGTTTCTACAGTAACTAATAGCTAAAGCCAAGGGAATTAATAAATAAAGATCCCATAATCACGGAAAAACTAACAATACATAAAACTATTGATAAGGTTTATTTATTTGTGTATACATTGCGGCGGATAGAGATCAACATGGTCGTATCAAATTTGAATTTGTATTAAAAATTTTATGATCAATTATTAATACACAGAAAAGCTTACGGCAACTCGTAAGACTATCGCTATTAAATCTATTTTAAACATAAAAACTTCCCATTTGGATTTGCTTTCAGAGAAAGCTTCTCATTGCATTTATGCAATTTTAGGTGCCCTTGCTCAGTAAATTTCTACATAGAAATAACTAAAATTAAGATGATTTCTAAATGCTTTGCAGCTCATATGCTTAATTAGTGAGTTATTTAATTCAAACGTTCAGTGAGCAAAACTTTAATTAATTAGTAATATTAAAACTTTTGCTACATCTTTAATAATTATAGTACTTTACACGAAACTGGAAAAGTTATTGCTGGTTAGTACGGAGTACTTGATTTTAACTAAAATAAATTATTAGCAAAATATTTTTTAGCATCAACGAACTCCCAATTATCTATATATATATATATATATATAACTGAAAGTCCTGACTCACCCACTCATCAACGCCCAGCCCAAACCCTTATACCTAAAAAGCTGAAATTTTGGACAGAGGTTCCCCTTTATGATGTATACAATGAATAATTAAGGATATTTCGAAATTCAACCCCTAAAGGGGTAAAATGGGGTTTCCAATTTTGTATGAAGAAATAATATTAAATAGACATTTCGACTTGAAACTTCGTAGGAGTACTCCTAAAAACAAATAAGCAAACACGTATTTCGTGATTTTCCTAAAATCAAACCCTTAGAGGGTGAAATGGGGTAAATAAGCCTAAAATACGATATTGGTGTCGTTATTGAGACTTTTTGGGACGTTGATTGCGAAAATGGCGGTGGACATGACATAAGAGAAGGGACCGGACGGGACGGGGCGCGACGGGACGGGATTGGACGGAAAGGGACGGGACTGGACGGAAAGGGACGGGATGGGACTGAACTGGACGGGATGGAACGGGACGGGACGGAAAGGAAAAGGAAGGGTTGGGATGGAAGGGTAGGGGAAGGGACGGAACGAGACGGGACGGGACGGAACGGGACGGGACGGAAAGGGAAGGGAAGGGATGGGATGGAAGGGGAGGAGTAGGGACGAGATGGACGGGACGGGACTTTACGCGACAGGACTGGACGGGGCGGGACGGAACGGAACGGAAAGGGAAGGAAAGGGATGGGATGGAGGGGGTGGAGACGGGATGGGAAGGGGTGGAATGGGTAGGGAATGGACGGGACTGGATGGGAAGGAAAGGCACGGGACGGGAAGAGACGAAAGACAATTCCAGAATTTTTAGGTCAACATTATATTTGCTAAACTCAATCGTGGAACAAGCTGTTTATATTTCAGTGATATTTCGTTAATTACCCCACGTCTGGCGACAAAATTTTGCTATAACACTCGCTAATATAAATTAATAATATTTGATTTGTTCATTAGATATCTTCCCTTACAGTTTATTTTGGTACCTGCCTTTTGAATGAAAATTAGTTTCTGTGAGCACACGTTATAGTTATGTACGTAACAAGTTCGGGAAGGTAATTTTCCCGAATGAGCAATGTAGTGCAAATTAGAGAAAATTATTCCCGAAAGAGTTTAGTACAAGATTTTTTTGTAATGAATAGTAGAAAATATTCTTAAAAAATAAAATAATTAATAATTTAGTGTTTTCTACTTTACTGGGTTGACAGCACAAGTTACTAAACTTTTATACATACCTTACACACATATTAACTTTTGTAGTAGATCAGCACACTAAAGTGTAAGGTACCGCCATTAGTGATTTTTTATATCTATTTTTTCGCACAATTGCCCTAGTTGTTGTTGGAAAGTAAAATCCACCGCAGTGCGGGAAAAGTAACTTTCGGCGAATTGGAAATGACCGGAAAATATGAATTTTTAAGTCACGAGTACAAAACGATTTTTTTAGGTTCAAAAAATTATTAGAGACTCTTGATTTACACATACAGTAGCTCAGGGTTAACAAAATATATCTATTTTCACACGGGTTTTTGGGTTCACGGCAATAAACATGATAAAAATTATTTCAGGATCGAAAAGAGAAAACGTTGTGTTAATTGCTGGCTTTTTCAAACTTCCATTTCTGCCAGCTTAATAATTATTATACAGCTGAACATTACGAAAAAAAAAAATGCGCCAGCAAATTGAATACTTAAACACAGGACAATTTTGCAAATTCTTTTGATCCATGCCTCTGTTCACTAACCTTCTACAAGCTGCAAACCGCGCGCCGCTACGTCCCTAATATGTCCAACATGGCCGCTGCTTTAAAATCGTCCAAAACCAAATTCCTTCGAATAGGTTGTATAAATTGCACCAAGACAGGATAAATCAGCACTAAGTTGGGATGGAAACAGCGTATACGAATGGCAACTATTTACTTGCACGTGCATAACTGGTTCACAGACAAATTACAAGAAACATCAGCTTAAAACAAATAACTTAATCTCTAAGAACGGACTAAGGCAGAGTGACATTTTCCGTCGAAATAAACTTTCAGGTCTCTGGAAGTTCGGCATCCTTTCTTTTTCATATCCTCAGAAAAACCACAGGGTCTATAGCCATTATTGGTTGCAAATTACATCAGCTTATAGTTAACATCAATTGCAATAAATATACATAAGATAAACGCTAATTTTCCAATTAAACTATTACACAAAACCTTAGGTCTAAACACAAAAATAATTGCACCATTGTCTTTAGCGCATATCAAAGGATAAATGTACATAGTCTCACGCATATCACAGCTGGTGCCATGCCGAAGGTTTTTAGAGTGGATAGGATTTCGAAATACACAAAACACAGATGTACTGACTGAAAAGTTGTTTTACAGCCCTTCTGCACGTGTGTGAATGTTATCTACGAGGGGAAAATTTTATTAACGAATGTGTGTGCAGCTAGGTAGACATTACCCTTGCGTCCTGCAATTTCGCACGATATCAAAAGTCCAACAGTCCTGCCAGTGGATGAAGGTTTCAAAATGTCCAACAACATCTACTCCAAGTACGTGCTTGCCTACTTTATACACTACACGTCCTCATGAAGCATATTTGGTGCAATAATTGGTTCGTCGCAGTTTTAATTTCACTAGTACGGTACTTAGTAGTTTTCATGTGCACAATATTAAATATTCTATAGTTCCAGGTCCTCCCCTATCTTAAACACACATGCTCCACAGCTAGGGTCCTTGCATTCTGCAACTGCGGCAATAGTTTCCTGGTTTTGGCGACGTCAGCCTGCAATGGTCCCTAGACCAGTTCCGATATTAGCTCCAGTGTGCAGCAACGGCCCCATCTGGTTCACTAGTGTGATTTATGGTGTCCGGACTCGGTATTACACGCACTTTAACACGATGCATTGTATATTTAGTTTCGTATAAGCACAGTTAGAAACAAGTACTCGCACAAAAACTTGTCCAAAATGTTAAATTATGTGCTCATTAAAGCTAACATATAGCTACACGGTTGCTGGCCGTTTTGTGGCTAAAAGTGGTACCTCCGAGTATATTTTAGCTTGGGTTTGCCCAAACATTACCCCACAATTTTCGAAGACCCCGAAAAGGGTCCGAACTTAGTTGGTGTTGTTTGAAATGCATGTAGCACGTGTGCTTAACTTAAATTATGTATGAGTTATGCCCTAAATGTGACTATAACTGTCGATATAAATTCTACGGAAGAGCTTGTGTTTGTGTGGGAAATTTTTCTTTGGAAATTAAACGTTTTTAGTTACTTATTACATTAACTTGTGCAGCGACAGTTACAAGTTTATTGATGGTTGTGTTATTACTCGACACAGGCTCACACTTTATCATTAAGTAGGTAGATCAAGATGTACATTTTCAAAGTATGTGTGTATACAACATTCTTTTAAACTTTGTGTAATTAATTTATACTCACAAAGCACAAATGCTGTACAACACTTTAATGAACACGACTTTACAAGCGAATATCATAGTAATAATTGTGCTCCACTGTATCATATCCATCTAACAAATTGGCGAAAGATTATTATTTTAGAGTTTTAACTTATACCCAAGAAACCAATTAGACATTGTAGAAAAATGTATAAAACAAAAAAGCGAATGGTAATCTTCCTAACAAAATTAAAAAAGAAACAATGAAGTTCTACAAGCACACAGATGAATTGATCTCAGTATATTATATTACATATCCTCTCGTTTTTCTTATTAGAGGCTGCAAGTCTGTTACTAATATTGTATAAAGTAAATTTCTATGACACTCTTCATCCCTGGCCTAAATAGGTGGCTAGCTTAACTCGTTGGATTTATGGGAAGAATACTTTTCTAGAGGGGTGCGACCACCAAAGGGTGGCCTAAAATGGCCAGAAAGCGTAAGGTGTAACCAATGACTGGGTGTGGGATTCGAACTTACTACCTACTGATTGCGAAGGCTAATACTTTAGGTCTCAGAATAAGGAGGATGCTGATTTTTGGAAAACACACGTCTTCTTTACTAAATACGGTGAAATACCACAATTGGTATTTAAATACAAGCTGTTGAAATCCACTTATTTAAGAAAATATAAGTTTTCAACTAAACAAAAGCATATTTAATTAACAATACAATTTATTTTTTATCATGAGTAAGGGTACGTATCTTATCTAAAGTGTATGCCTATCTCCGAAAAATATATTTGTCAGACTTTCGTGACCTTACTTTCCATGAGTATACACTTCCTTCGTAATTTGTATCTTCAATAGTAAAAATTACTTCTCAGAATTTAGATGCATACAGAAAAACAAACAGACAAAAATGGTTTAAAGTAATTTCAAGTTTATTATTGGGAAAAGCCAAGATATGAAAGCATTTTGTAAGTATGTAAAGTTGTAAAGTTGTATAACAGAATAATTTAACAAGTAAGTTATAGAAGTAGTACTCTGTACATTACAGCAAAAACTGCAAATCTACTGACTATTTCTCTACTTTTGCTGACAAAAGCACATCTGTACTTCATTAAGGCGGGTCTCCTATATTGATAATTAACGTTTACAGTAGAGTCATTAGAGTTCGTTAAAATAAAAGCTAAATTATACGAATTCATCTAAATTAGAAATGGGACACTTTTTATCTTCGAACAAATTCTTGACGTATTCTCGATGATAGGCTGCTTTAGCGACTTTTGAGATAACTAGGCGAATCTATATATTGCAACAGAAAAGCCTGCTGATATTTTTTATCAAAGTATTCAACACATTAATACTGAAATTTTCATTGCGTTGTATGAGACTTTGTAATACGAAAACAATTTTATTTTTCAGTAAACTGCGTTTGCACACTATACCGTACGTATACAGTACGTCTCTGGAATGTATATTGGAAAAAAACAAACGACCCATTTTAGTAAGGCTCACAACAATAAAAATATAACACGACTCGGTCCCGCGGCCTTGTTGATTTGGCCCTGGCAACTCAGTCGGCCAATGGTGTTCTCCCTGGTAGGCGGAGCAGACCTAAGTGCAAGCGCGAGAGAGAAAGAGAGAGAAAACAAAAAGAATGATATTTACACAGGTTTTTTAATTGTTTGAACATATATACAAAAGAGAAAAATAATAGGCTATGTATTGGATGACGCCTCGAAGCTTCTGGTGGGGTGGGTCGCCGTGTTTCGTCCCGGGGCTCTTCCTCTCGTGGGGAGGGGCGTGCGTGCCGGGGACGGCGGAGGTTCCGGCGCTGAAGGCGCTCGGAGGGCTAGGTGTGCGGCCTCGCCGGCTCGTCGGGCCGGATGGCTGCGGGTTGGGGCGCCTGGGCGATGGTGACGGGCGGCGGCGGTGTCGGCGGTGGCTGGACGGTATGCGCGCTGGAGAGGAGCGGAGGGACGGCCGGGGGCGGTCGCGTAGCTCCTTGGTCTGCCGCGGATCCCTCCTGTGGTAGTGGGGTGTACCCTGGACCTTGCTTCGGGCCGGCAGGGCTACTGTGGGGAGCTGGGGGCGGCGACTCGACTCGGCGGGGGCGCAATATGCGTCCCACAAGGACTGCAGTTCCCGTGTCTCCTCGGCGCTTAGGTGCAGCTCCAACTCCACTTCCAACTTTCGGGGGCGGCGGAGGACCTGTCGCTGGCGGCGGTGCGGGCGGCGCGGTCCGGGCGGAGTCTGGTCGTACAGGGCTTCCTGTCCCGTGGGCGTGTTTCGGAGCTCCGGGGTCCGTGAGCAATACTGCGGGGATGCGATGTCCGCGCGGTGGGCGGCGGCGGCGGGCGATCCTGAGTGCGGCCGCAACTGTAGACAACGGCGTGCCTTGAGGGTCAAGGGCGACTTGGGGTTGGGGGTAGGTGAGGGGCCGAACAGGCGTTGGAAGGTCTCCTGGAGTCTGTAAAAAATATATGAGACTGATTAGTGCGTGGGGGGGGAGTGGCGTCCTCGGAGAGGCCGGCTGGCGCGGCGTCCTGTGGAACGGGGAGGAAGGAACGTCCTTACTCCATGGAGGCGGTGACTCTGCAGGCGATGACGGCAGTGGTTTGGGGGGGCGGCCGGCGTGTCGGGCGGCTGGATCCGGCTTCGCTTGGGCAAATTCGGCTAAGTGCCAGGAGCTCGGCGAGCACCACTGGCGACTAAATTCGAGTCCGCGACTTTTTCTAAGTCCCAGGAGCTCGGCGAGCACCGCTGGAGACTAAGTGCGGCTGAAGGAATTTTTCTAAGTCCCAGGAGCTCGGCGAGCACCGCTGGAGACTAAGTGTCGTTGAAGCTGGAGTAATCAGGCTGGCTGGACCGAGGGGGGGGGGGTGCTGGATGCTGGCTGAATGCTGGCTGGAACTCCGTGCCCTTCTCAAGAAGCCCGGGGTTTATAAGGTCTTGCCGGCTTTGTTTGCCGATTCCTCGCTCCCGATTGGCTGAACGGCAGTGGGGACGTTTGCAAATTTGATAGGAATTGGATTCGCGGCTTTTGATCTCCGCGGAGCGAAGCGCTATCTTATCGCTGACATGGGCATTGCTTCTGTCTTCTTAAAACTTGAATTTTGAGTTCTTATTCGACATGTTTCGCCGCATATTAACAAAGTTAGAATTGATTAAATTATTTCTATACTATAAGCCGCGCGGTTGTGACGCCGATCTTTTAGATGCCGCGGAGTTTGCGGGCTTATCACTTTCGTAGCGAGAGGAAAGAAACAAAAATCTCTGCATTGTTTGCGCTTTCTAAAGACTTGAATTTTGCGTTCTTATTCGACATGTTTCGCCCGCATATTAACAAAGTTAGGAATACTTAAATTATTTTTACAATAGAAGCCGCGCGGTTTGTGATTCGCGGACTTCCTGGTACGCGGCCTTGCTGCCCCGTGCTTCCACTGTTTAGGCGATTTTTTTCGCATGCTCCGGTGGTCGGTGTTTTCTTTAATTCAATCAGCCCTCGCGGCGTGGGTTTTCATTGTTCTTCGATTTGAACGCGAGTTTTTAATGCCTGGATTTTATTTCAGACTATCCGGTGCCGGTGTTTATTGATGCTCTTTGAGTTTTATTTTCTAAACTGCTTAATCCTAAAACTGTCTGTTCCTCTCGTCGCTGCAATCTTAGCAAACTTTATAGTTTTATGGTGCTGTTATTTCGGCCCTTTGCCTACTTGGAAAAAAAATTATGCTTTCTACCGCGGGCGGCTGCGGATTATTTCATACGTGCATTGTTTATGTTCACCCTGACCTTATAACATTAGTAAAAAGGAAAAGAAACAGACCAACACCTCAATTCGCGTAATGTTGGCCCTTTTTAATTAATGCGCCAGCTTCCCTGTGTTTTTGAGCGGTTTACTGCCCGGAACACTTCCTTTGTCGCGCTGTCATCTTGTTTTGATGGGTTTATGAAGGAAGGTAATGCTCTGGGCCGTAATGCGGCAGCTCCTTGTAAATTTTTGGGACGGCTGCCGCTATGCAGATGTTTAAACTGCGTCTTTGAATTTTGGCGATCTGGTAATGAATGCCGCGTTTTGATACTTGTTGCGTGGCGAGGGCGTAATCGACTTAAATTTTGATAATGGAGGCCCTTGCGTGCCTCCTGAATCATATCAAATAATTATAAATTCTTTTGTTTGCTGAACGACAAGGTATACTATACGCCAATTCACGACATCGTAGAATTAAGGCAAAGGGTAGAAGATTGGTGCCAAATAATTTAAATTTTTTAACTTATAAGGAAGTCTATGACTAGGCGAGCTCACACATGTATAACTTTTAATGGAGGTTGCTTCTAAATGATTTATTAATTCAATACCCAATTTGATTTAACATTCGCTTAAGCATGAGGTAGGTATAGCCTGTAAAGGAGGAGTTTTAGACCACATACGTATAAAGGCATTTGTGTCCGCTATAGCCAGTACTCCATAACAATATGCATATCCAGTCCATCATTTTTTATGTACACGGTACATAGGATAACGCCCTTGGCAATATTTAGTATTATTACATAATGTATAACATCAGATGGGGCGAATCATGTTGTACTAGAACAGATGCAACAAAATCTTCGTTAAAGTTGCATACTTAGTTTTCAAATTGTTATACTAAGACTAAAAAAATAAAAGATAGTGAATTAATAACTTTTCCCGGACACAAGCAAACGCGTTCACCTTCTACTTGCGACTTTGTCCTGCAACTTACTTTCCACCGTCTTTTGCATTAAGCTACCAATTTTCAGAATTGCACCACTTTTGTGCAAAGTCTTACGCAGCGTTTCTATATTAACTTTTAATAAAGCTCAAAGCTCGCTTCATCTCCTCTAATGGTTTATTCTTTGTAGCAATAACAAGGCAAAAGGTCAGGCTGAATAAGAAAACGGAGCGTGCAACGTTTGGAGGACCGTTTAATATCAGAAAGGCAAAAGTGGAGACGGTCGTCTGCTCACGCTACTCATGGACCTAAAGTGGCCAAAGTCGTTTCACTTTATGTTATATAACCACATTTATATCAAATACGAGGGAAAAAGTTTGAAAATAGGTACAGGCTGGCAAAAGTTAAAAGTTATTTGAGACCTAGGAGAACATTCATGCTGAAATCCAAACATTTATACCCATACATTTTATGTTTATTTCTTCGAAAATAAAATGACTGTGGTGGAAACATGTTACTTTGAATTGTTAATATAATAACAAGAAATATTTTATTTTTAAATAATACTAATAAAGCTGCTACTCACACTTACTGAAGACAGCTTACTGCCGTTTTTTAATGCTTATCTATTCTATAGATTTGTTTCAGTTCTGTGACTGTTGCATCTATGACTTGTCTATTTGGTAACAAACATTACAGTTAGCTTTCCCTTGCAATTATTGCGCACAGCAAATTGTACTTTTATATCTTGAATCTTGATAATGTTGGGCGTTAATAATTACAAAAAAAAATAAAAAACAGGAAAGTTTCTGTCATCGTCTTTGGACAAAAAGGCGATGTGTTTTTACAAACATAACGGCTTTCTTTGTTCAGAGAATGAGAGTTTTATCGATATAATTGGCACAAGAAGATTGCTTGTGTTTTTTCTAAATGCTAATAATCGACAAAGTGGTTATACGAAATATTTTCCCGAAAATAATGTAATATCTATATCGAATAATATAATAATAGTGTCTACGATTGAGTGCAAGCTCTTAGGCTAGCCGGTAAAGGCCTGATACATGTTAATCGGAATTTTTCCCCGTATAATAACCACAGGAACAGCCAGTTAAGAGATAGATATCATATTATTCCAAAAATCAACCACCTGCTACGAAGAAAAGCTATTGAAAATATACTGTATAGACCGTTTTAGTGAACGTTACCTATAAAATCGTTTTCGTTTCGTAATAAATTGACATATTATTAGTGTAAAACGACTTTTAGACGATAGGCCGGTGAAAACTGTGCTGTTTTATGAAATAGTCGTTCTTTTCATAGCTGTGGCGGACAGTGTTAAACATCGCGGCGAACTGTTTTGCAATTCTGTACTAGTTGGAAGAAATTTTAATTGATTTGATTTTTTGCATGCAAGTGTCTGGGAGTAGTCAATAGCCTATTTTCTTCGAGTGAATAGATTCAGAACACTTTTAAAGCGATGAAGCATAGGAGTATGCACGTTATACGTTAATGTTTGTAAATAGCGTTAACTGTAAAACGTATGCCCGATGCAAACAAGAAAAAACGAATTCGAAGTAATATCCGCAGGTCCGCGTCTTCTGTGATCAGCAACCAGTTGGGCACACCGGAGCAGCTGATAATGATAATAACAATAAAGTTTATTGAGCATAAAGGTATTTAAATTACAAAAAAAAAGTAAAAAAGTACATAGTATAATAAGCACAAAGACATAAAAGAGAAATCAGCAACCAAGAAAATAATATTAAATGTCCAAAAGAAAAAACATCGGCAAGGCCGTTTTTCACTGTTCCTTATTAAAAAATAAACAAAGCAAAATCAGTAATGGTGGCATACGCTATTAATGACAAATAGTAACAATAACAATAACAATCATTCAAACTAACAAACCACTCTGAACATTTCCCATTTCCCAAAGATTTCCTAAACCTGTTCAGAGTAGGTTGCAGGAACACATGTTGAAAAGAATTAATTATCTTCGGTGCTGTATATTCAAAACAATCTTTAAACCTACTTGTTCGATGTTCAGGAATAGTATACAGATCACCTCCTCTTAAGTTAATATCACCTAATAATGTTTGTGAACGTTTAACTAAAAGACTATACAAATATGAAGGTTCTTCTGATTTTAAGATTTTATACAAGAATGTACTATATAAAAATAAAAACCTGTAATTTATTTTCAATATACCTAGTCTATTGTAATGCTGTGTCACATTATCTCTAATAGAAATTAGAAATAAAATAATAACCCTCGGGGCTTTTCTCCTTAGAGTCCGGGATGTAGTACCTGGGCTATGGTTAGTGGATTTTTTATTTGTACTGGTCAGTGGTGTATATACGAGATCCAATTTAGCTTTAAAGGCCCCTCAGCGCCGGCATAGGCATATGGCGAGCTTTGAGGCGAAACTGCAGGTTTTTGTTTTGTGTTTTTGCATTAACCCTTCAACAGCTAGCGTTACCATACGGTAACGCTTACAAGGTTGTACATCAAGCGCCGCCATATATTTTTGTGGTTAGAAATTTGTTGTGCGTATCGAGCGATCGTTAAAAACGACTTTTTTGCAAATCATGGATTATGGCGACCTTCGATTAGAGTAAGTAACTTTCAAACTCCTCCGTTTACTTTTATTTGTTTATAATACGTACAATTTATAGGTAAAAGTGTACTTTATAGGATGGCCAATAATAATTTGTGCTAGTTTATTTTCAAATAATTAGTTAGGTTCGTTTTTTTCGCCTGTTACCATATGGTAACGCTAGCTGTTTATGGGAGTCAATTAAAAGATTACGTGATTTTTTACCAGGAGAGGTTTTACCTTGGAAGAAGCTCTGCAAATGGTGTATGAAGATGACTTAGATGTTCAAGATATATTTATAGAACCTCCGGAGGCAAACGTTTTGACCGATGAAGATTCAGGCGACGAAGAGGAGGGGGGTTTAGTCGATAATCTTAGTGGTCAACAATTATTAGCTGGAGCAGTGGACCAAGCTATACATGAAGAGCCAGACGAGGCTGTTCAAGATAATGAAGGTCCGTATACCAGACCAGGAGAGGAAAAAATCACTTGGATAAAGAAGGGCGATATAATTCCAAATAAAAAATCTTTTCCCGAACCTGATTACTCCAGATTTGAAAATCTAACAGATGTCGAAATTTTTGAGCAGTTTATTGATCAAGAAACTGTTGACTTACTTGTTGAGCAGTCTACAAAATATGCTGTCTTTTTAAATCATTCAGATCCTTAAATTACTACTGGGGAGATGAAATGCGACATCGCCACCATGATTCTAAGTGGGTATCATTAATTGCCTGGAAAAGACATGTACTGGAGTACAGAAAAGGACTTGAACGTATCCATTGTGTCAGATACCATGCGAAGAGTTCGGTTTAGGCAGATTGTAAAATATTTACACTGTGCTGATAACACGAAACCTAATAATAATGACAAAATGTGGAAATTACGACCTCTTATGGATAAACTACGAGCAAATTTTATTAAAAATTTTGTTCCTAAACAACACCTAAATTTTGATGAATCCATGGTTAAATATTTCGGAAGACATCCCAGCAAACAGTTCATACGAGGAAAACCAATCCGATTCGGCTACAAGGTATGGTGTTTGAATGCTGTGTCGGAATATCTTGTAAATTTCGATGTATACCAAGGGAACAATCCTAGAGGAAATACTTTCTATGAAAATGGATTCGGGAAATGTGCAGCACCTCTTATCAACATGATTGACGACTTTTCCCCTGATGTGTCCAAACTTCCATTACAATTTTATTTTGATAACCTTTTTACTGGTTTCAATATTTTACATTACCTGAAACAACGCGGCTATGATGGAACGGGAACAATCCGCGACAACCGTATTCCGAAAAGCTGTCCTTTACCTGCGAAAAATATGTTCTCTAAATCTAAATCTCAGAAAAGGGGTGATTACGTATCAGCTATTGATAAAGAAGATGGAATCATTGTTGTGAAGTGGCTGGATAATAATGTTGTTAGCGTAGCCTCTACCTGGCATGGAGTAAATCCCACTTCTTTAGTGAAAAGATTCTCTCAGAAGGAAAAAAAAATTATACAGGTATCGCGTCCATCGCTTAGAACCGAATACAACCGCTTTATGTGAGGAACCGACCTGATGGATGAAAATATTTCAAGATATCGTATATCCTGCAAAAGGAAAAAGTGGTGGTGGCCCATTTTTACTTGGTTACTGGACACAAGTGTAGTAAATGCATGGTCTGTTAGGAGAAAATGCAGAAGCAAACCACCAATAAGTCAGCTAAATTACATAAGACAAATCGTTTTGCATTATCTTGAGAAATACAAAACAGTTTCAAAAGAATCAGGAGGGCCATCTACATCTAAAAACAGCGTTACTCTAAACCGGGTGTCTGATGATATTAGATATGATCAGGTTGACCATTTATTAGTTTCAACTAGGAATAAAAAAAGAAAACGTTGTGCCTGTGAAGGTTGCTCCTCAAGCATCCGAACAATGTGTTGTAAATGTAATGTTGGTATATGTATAGACTGTAACTATATTTTTCACACTAAATAAACATTTTTGACAGTTTGCAACAGATATTTGAATTTCTATTATTTTGTACATCACTAACGGCTAGTGTTACTATAAGTAATTTTTTGATTTTAGTTCAGGTTTTTACCCTTGACGAAAATAGGGCATTTTAAAGCCACAGATACAGGGTAAAACCTTAAAGAATTAAATACTGTTTTCCTTTTATACTTTCAAAATTTTTAGTTTTAAAACTTCCACTAATAAGGGAAGTTCTCGGTAAAGCCTTTCACAAATTTATTTATGTGTATAATTAATAGTGAAATCAGTATACATATTATACTAGTCGACTTATACTTAAAGTTTGGTCATATGGTAAGGCACTATACTTAAAATCTCTAAAATCGTAATTTCCCAGAACATCCGAATAATTACTGATCAATGGCTCTTGGCCAGCATATCTAAAATACTGGAAATAATTTGTCTAGGAAGACTTTCCAACTCTATAAATAAATGCTGTATTAGTACTACATCTTGCTAAATCTATGTTCCAACAGAAACACACAACTGCGCAACAGTTTCTCAAACCATCGAATGTGGTCATAAAAACGAACAATATATAATGCAATATTTCTTGATGTAATCAAAGCCTTTGATAAAGCATGGATAAACGGATTGCTGTATGAGATATAGGTACCAAGCTAAAGTAGCTGTCTTCCTACCGTTTATTTTCAAGTCGATTCTGGGCAACAGAACATACACTGCAAAAGTGAATGCGATATATTCAGCTACAAACGGGGTTAATGCCGGAGTACTCCAAGGACTAATCTTAGAACCGATATTGTATATCATCTCTGTTCATGATATACCAGAACCTATTAACACAACTATCTCGCTTTACACTGATAGCACTGTTCTAATGACAGTAATAATACAGTAATCGCGATATATCGGTTGCAAGAGTTAGCATGCATGTTTAGTAACTGGTTAAACAAATGGAGTATACAATTAAATCCATCCAAATATAAACATTTTGATTTCGGAGAATTAAATCATCGCCACCTATTTGAATTCAAAATCGTGAAATCCAATGTAATCCAACAGGTAAATCGGTTAAATATATAGGGGATCATGGAAAATGTACACAAATACTGAAATCACTCAAAGCTATGGTCGATTAGCAGTACCTATCCATTTATTAATTGAGAACATTACCGAAGCTTAAATGTTCTCTATTATTATGTAAGTAGTTCACCTCCGGGAGAAGAGATCATGAATTTTGCATGTCATGGCAGTTGACGTAGTTTTTCACAATTATATTTGTAGCTTTTCAAATCTCCACATCTACACCATCGTCTTTTATATTGATAATCTTAATTTTCGTCTCCTAGGCGTCTTCTTTTTCTTTTTCATCTCAAGGATTCTTTCTTCTGCCGTAAACATTTTATATTCGTATCAATATGTTTCTTGAGTAAAATTGCCCCTTTTATTCTTGTGCTTCTACTAATGCTGTTGAATAGACACGACAACTGCAATTTCATTTCTTTTCAGATTAATGAGATTACATACAATAAAGAATGTGTTCAACGGCTTCAGACCCACGTATAAAATAAGAAAGTTAGTATCATCATCTCGCAAGTATAAAAACAAATGCTAATCTAAAATTAGATTTAAATTTTTCTTCAAAGTTTCCTAATAATGTACAAAACGTTTGTTGTACGTTACTCAGAGACAAAGCCTAAGATGAAAATCGAAATTGTATCACTTAAACCCAAATCAGAGGGTGCAACTGTGTTCAAAAATATCACCCAAGATTCTGCATATATTTTTTTCACTCCACCGCATGTTCATCCCTTTGTTTAGGAGATTACCATGCTGTCTATTCTTATACCGGACGTACTACTTATACCGGGTGATCATTTTTAAACCGGATAGAGGACATACCTATAGCAATCCTTGATAACGACATTTGAAAATTCATTGTTGATCCTGACTTTTTGAGGGTTATTTGCATTATCATTATTTATCACATTCAGCATTTATATGATCTAATTTTGTATTTACGTCTTCTTAATTTGGCGCAAACTGTTGGTCTGCAGCTAGAATCATCCAGTGGAGTCCAACACGTCCTTCCTCTTACCCTAGGATTGCATTCTGTGAGTTTTCGGGTCCATCGATTGTGAAATTGTTTTATAGGATGGTCTTTCCATGTCCATCTTATTTCAGCGATAAGCCGAGTAGAACCTATAACATTAATTTTGTTACGAATCCATGAATCTTTAATTACCTTGTTTTGTTTCTAATGTCATTCTTTCCATTTTAAGTTGTGTTACTCCTATTCTGTTTAGGAGTATTCCTGTAAGGGGCCACGTTAGTGAAGTCCACCTCAATACTGGTAAGAAGCATTGACTGGCAAGTCTTGTTTTTATGAAGTTGATGGAATTTGTAATTCAGTACTTTGTTTATTTCTGAAAAGGCTAGGCGGTTCAAAGCTTTGGTATCTGAATTTCAAGGATTAGCGTGTCTTTGTTTCGATATCATTTCTTTCCTAGATGTAGGTTTACGTTATTTTTCCACTAACACAATGGTTTTACCTTGGAGGTGTATTGCTAATGCATCTTCCATATTGAAAGGATTTGGGCCAACTACATCTAATCTCAGTAACGGTAACTAATCATTTTTCAATATACAACCAGTTTGTATGTTTGTGTATTCCGTAATGTTTAGATATAAGATTATCTGTTTAGTTTATTTGAACACAGATCAGTTTTATTTAAACGCTATGTCATGTACATTCGGCAGAATACGCTAGATTAGTTTTTTACGAAAGTGATGTTTTTGCCGCTGAAACGGGCTCTACGGACCACGGGACAAAGGTTGTGTAGCATTAGCTGTGTAAACTTCGAAAGGATCAAATTGTTGCTTTACGGGATAACACCGAACGAGCACATTTCTGCGTAATTCTAATGTTTCTAAGATAACCAGCAGTTTTGGACATAGTCGACAAAATCTCCAGCTAAAAGAATTGCAGAACGGAGTTCACACCGTCAAGCAAAGTGAGAAAACCTGCTACAACTGAGAAATAATGTATTGCTTACCTGCACGCAATTAGTAAAGGTTGGTGGTTTTCCTATTGCAAATTTGTGCAAGTAGCAAATTGGACCAGGGACCATATTGCGTTACCTCTCATTTATGCATTTTTAGGGATTGTGGCACCTTCTTCAAACAGTAGCTGGTCATTCGTATATCGAATTACATCGTAAGACTCGGTAAAGAGTTATTTCGATTTTTTTTGTATTAATTTTCCTAATTTGTTTAAACTGATGAATACCCGTAGAACTTGGAATGCACTCGTAGCTTTTATATTATTAACTAATGTATCATTTTTTATATGTGTGCTTTTAAAACCAATATATTTGTCTGTTACGTTGCTTTTAAGTAGTTTGGCAACAAAACGGCAAAGAGGTATTAAAAATTAAACAGAACTAAGTGGCTCCAACTGCAGCGTAGCACCATTACAATGTTCGACATTATCTCATTTTTTGTGGTGTCTATTTTCAATCCTACATCCGCATTTGCTTCGTAAAAGTCTATTCCAACTTGTTTAAATGTAAGAAGATCGTAATTTGTATTATGAATGCAAATTGTTCTGTTAAAAATTGTAACTACAGTAAAAACGTTTTTTTTTGCAGAGCTGTACTAAGTTGTCAACTTTTTAGTTGTCACTGTTGACTATACGTAAGCACTAAATAATTGTCTTATACGATGTGCATGTGCATACAATGTTTTTTTACAGATTTATCAAAATAATGAAAAAATATTAATAAAATATAGCTGTCACAGAGGAGTACCAATATTTTTTGGCGGAGGTTGTCAATGGTGAAATACATAACCTATTTTTTGCCGCCGTGTCAAATGATCATACTAGCACCAAAAATGTAGGGGAAATAATTATGTTTGCATTTACATTTAGTAACTCATGTGTGCAAATTAATAGGTAATGTCAGAAGCAGAAATGCAAAACTTTAACGACCTAGAAACGACAGTCAACAAATATCGTTATTAAAGTAGTCACGCTTATGCCCTATGTTCCGGAATGAATATGAATACCTTGTTTATGACGTGCAGTAAAGTGACTGTAAGGTTTGCTCATGTTGGAAGCTGCGATAATATAGACGTATTGCACTCTTTATTCTTTTTGTAATATGTAATATATTTCGACTTGCTCTGTATGTCAAATATCGTATTAAAATACATGCTTGACAAGAGTTGTGTGTAGGCTGCAATTCTAATTCTTTACAACACAGCTTACAGTTAGATCATCTAAATCGATTACTACCTATTGTTTTAACCCCAGGAGTTATTTAATTAAGCATCGACGTGTTTATACGACTCATTATCCAACAAGAAAAAGACACGCCTGTTTACGCGGAAGCGGATTTTCCGTTCGAGCGCCCTTAGAGACCGCGGTAATTACGCTAAAGAAAATATTTGCTACATAAAGAGAGGTTAAGTTAATCGACCCCAAGGCTCCTTACAGAAGGCTTAAGTGAAACGATTTTTTGAGGCGGAAGAGACTTGTTGGCCGACTTTACTCGCCTTATATTGCTCCTTATTCATCAATCCCCATTTTACGAATGTCTGAGTTATTTCCTTCCTCTTTTATGATTATCAGATTAACAGAAAAATTTTAATTACAAAGGTTTTCTCAATTAATCTACACTACTTCCACAAAACTTAATTTTTGTTTTTATTTCTGCATGTCGGCAATAATAATATGCGTTTAAGTACATATTGAGTATATTTTTCTTGGTATCTGTAAAATTCTAACTAATAACATTAAACAATTCTACTTTTGCTGCAGTATATTTACATTATTTTGTTAAACGAGTTTATTTAAGCACGTAACATTTTTGTTTTAAGTTAAATAAACAATTATCTGTAATTAAAATACACAATGTTGTTTCAAGTGGAACCCTTTTGTGTTATTCTGAAATATTACTCCTACTACTTCCACCCCAGAGTCCACATTTTGATCGAAGTATGGTTTAGACATAAATTATCACATGTGTTATATTGAATATCTATATTATCCTTTATATTATTGCATTAACACGTCCATTCAAAAAATTTCGGTTAGTAAGTAATTAAAAGTTAGTTTTGCTCGATGCACAAGTTTTTTAAAGACATTAATAATTTCGGTATCCAGATTACTGATGCTGTGCTACTGTGGAAAAAAAACCTTACATACAGGATGTTCCGAGTGGAATCTACTAAACTTTAGGGATATGTTCCTGGAGTTACAGCTTGCTGAAGAAAAATACAAGGGATTTCAAAATTTACCATTATTATTTAAAAAAAATTTTAGTCAATCCTTACTCCTATCTAACCTCACGGGTGTAAAGTAGGGATGGGGAGGTTAATTGTTTTTTATCTGTTTCCTCCAGATATCCTTCCACATCCTCTTGTATTGGACTGTTTTCCCCACTCCTTCCCAATTTAATTATCACCCTTCTGCTGCTTTTTTCAGCCCTTCTTACCACATTTATTTTGGTTTACCGGTTTTTCTTTTACTACCTTTTACTTCACACACTCTCCTGGTTATTCTCGTTTTTGCCACCCTTTTTACGTGTTCTTACAATTTTAATTTGTTCTATTTTGATGATTTTTCTTTCATATTTTATTTTTGCACCTGCACTGTTTTTGTACATTTTATCCGTTACAGTTCTTTCTGGAAAATCTCATTTTGGTGGCTTTCAATATATTTTGTAAGTATTCGATTTTTCCTTAAAGTTAATGTCAGGTTCATGTATGGGAGCCACCACTTTGTCAACCATTTGTACTATTATCCCATTTATTATATCCAACTTAATTCTTAATTTCATTAAATAACCTTCTGCTACTATTATTTCCTTTACATCTTCATCGATTCTTCCATCTCGTACTACTAATGTTCTAATGCTTTTCTACCGGTCCCCACATTTTTATCTAAGGTTTTCTTGTTCTTTGCTATTATATCGATGCCTATGTCAATATCTCACTTAGCAGTTTCGCTTTTCTCTTAGTTTTTTTGCCGCTTCATCCAGCATTCCCCTTATTGTTTGAAAAATGACAGAGTCCTTATGTCTTCTTTTTTAGCAACTTTAATTTTCTTTATCAGGTTCTGTAATGTTCCCCTTGGCTGTAACTCTTTCCAGGTGTCTTATTTATTAATTCTACCAAAAGCCTTTTCTATATCTATGAAGCCTAAACTAATAAATATTTAGTTTTTTAAATTCTTCCTTCACTATCTTTCTGATTGTAAAATTGGATCGATTACTCCGCGGTTGGGTCTGAATTTGAACTGGCCTTCTAGCGATTCTTGTATCTGCATAATTAATAGCTCCCCTAAAGTTTCAGGATATGTTTCAGCTACTATAGTAATTAGTGCAATACTTCATTAACTCGTGCGCTATTTACTATCAGGATTTTTACTTCTCTCTTCTGAAAGACGAAGGAATTGTTGTAATCACGAAAAAATTACCTTCCGAGATTTCTTTAAGTTTCAGGGTCCCTAGATGACGAAAGAGGTTTTCTCAATTCCGTCTGTCTGTCTGTCTGTCTCTGTATCTGTCTGCCTGTTGGGGGTATAACTCAAAAATGTTTGTCGGTGGAAGACGATATTTTGCATACACATTACCTGGAATGAAACTGGTACAATTTCATACAAATATGTACAGGGTTAGCACCTTAAGAAATAAAATTTAGTTTATTTTTTATTCAACTTAGTAATAGATACAAGTACTAATTTTGCACATAGTGCAGGCTTTATTCTTACCAAAAATGGGAGCCAATAGTTACAGAATATTTTTACAATACAGAAACGAGGCACAATTTAGCGCATTACTAAATATAACTGCGACTCAGGAATACGAAAGGTCGGTCCTCCGTGGCGCAAGTAGAAATTGCCCGGCCCCTTACGATATCCCATTAAACGTCGAGGTTGCCCAAGCGGTCCGCCTGCCGCTCAAATTCGACCACCGGTAACGTCTCCTTTTATTTGAAAATTTATTTAATTTATTAGAAACGTGCAGATATTTTTACTCCTAACTTAATTTGATTTTTAAAGCTATTTCTTGTCACAATGTGGACGAGGGAAGTTCTGGGTAAAACCTTTTACCGATTTTTTTAATTGCCGTTATTATACATAATATAAGTTTGGCGAAGCATCTGTTTCTTTGTATATTTTATTTATTATCTATAATAGATTATCTAAGGTAGGTGCTGGTAGTGCTTTTCACATCTTATCCTGTCTCTATACCTTTCCCAGGTTCGTCTTTCTTTAGTGCTTCTATTAATTTCTCCACACTTATTTTAATTTTTTGTGCTACTTTATTTTCTTGCGTTTTCCCCACACTTGCAATGTGTCCCTTTTAATTACTTATATCTTTTTCTCAAGAGATTCATTGACACAATGCCACCACTATTCCATAGTATTTTGCGCTTCCCTTATGTCTATTTCATTTCGATCCTAAGGTTGTTTATTGTAACTGTCTTTTTTTCATTTCATGTTGCTTATTACAGCACAGAATAGTTTCTGGTTTCAATTACGTAACGATGTCATCCGCATTTTTGTCAATTTCCTCTTTTCTCTTTTCTTCTTACTCGTTATAGTGGGCTCTTTGTATCTTATCTTCTTGCAGTTCCGGGGGTTTCTTTCACTGCTCTTAGTATTGCATCTTCACAGTACTTTCATGTACTGGCTTCTCTGTATCCATATTTGTTATTTATATGAAGCATTTTGTCAGCATTGTCAAAACAAATTATTTCTGTAGTATTGAGTTTATATCTTCATATCAAAAATTATCGACAGTACCAGAAACCATAAACGAAGTGATATCCGCATGTTCCTCATTTATAAACTTTAAAGGCATGTCTAAAAACGGTAAACCAGAAGTTAAATTACTTACAAGTGACAAGTAACAAATCATGACGGAATTTAGCAATTCCTTCAAAAGTGTATTGACTAATTACATTTCAGATCGAGATGCCGATTGTAATTGAATTTATTTACATTATGATTATAAGCAGCGACAACAAACTTGATCGGGAATTTTTTCGATCGCTCAAAACTCTTTAAAATTACTTAAGAAGTACGTTCCTAAAGTATGGCATATTCGTCTCAGATAATCCTTCAATCACCACATCCAACTTCTCGTACTTTTCTCCAACAAATCATAACACAGTTGCATTTTATAATCTGACATATGTTAATAAATATTATTTGCTTAGTATCATTCAAGAAACGTACGCCTAAAGTTGTTCAGGTTCATCCCGGAACACTCTGAATATTCGTTTTGTGTTAATTTAAAGCACACTTACCATATGCTTCAGAAACCTGATTTATTTGTCTGATTCATTACCTATGGAAATGCTTTTACTTTCTACTATTAAGTATAGAGAGTTGAAATGCAATAATAAACCATAATTTTATTGAAAAATATATATCAGAAATAACAATAAGGAATGTAAAAACTGTCCCAACCGGGAACTTGTATTACTGCTTTAATGGGTAAGTTCAAAAGGCAATTCGGTAATACAGAAACAAAATATATGTGCTCAACTAGGTTACAAATGCCGTTATAACAAAAACTTTGCCAGCAGCTCGCCGGGAAGAAAGTAATCCGACTCGATAGGCCTCAAGCTAGAGCAATATCTTGATAAATTAATTCATGATATTAAAATGGGCGCCACAGACTTTTAAAATCTCTCTGATACCTGTTCCATTAAAGCCTAAAATGGGTGAACAGTCTTTCCGACGTGTGACGGTCCAGCTTGGCTCTTCCACGCTGTGTGTACATTCTCAAGCGTATTCCAGACACATTTAAGCCGCCACGTGTCTCATTTTTCTTTTCTTTCTATTGAATCGACCATATACTTTCCTATCTTCTTGGTTTCTTGTTGATAGCCACCTCCGTAATTGGAGTGTTGGCCCAAAAAAACCTCTATTTGGTTTACGATTCCTTATTACGTAATTCCGTAATGCCCGGGGTGATATTTTAAAATGCGTTGTATCTTTCGTTATTTATCTGAATTTTATTGCAAATTACTGATTTCATGACTACTTGATGCAACTCTAACGTTATTATATTAGTTTCGAACCCTCACCTAAGATATTAATTTAATAGTAAATCCTCTGAGATACATACCTGGAAAAGATAATGGGTTTTGATAGCTACAAATGTAATAATTTTTTAATTCCAATTTAGTTAAATTAAGATAAACTTCAGTTCGGTCATAGCTTTCTCAAAGTGAAATCTTTCTAAATCACACCCAAGTTAATTTGGGTGGAGTTGAGTTAAAGGTGATATATTTATATCTATACAAGCCCTGCCCCAAATGAGTTTTTTAACGAACGATATAACCCCATGATACTATACGATATATTATACATGCTATACTTACCTGTAGATAAAAACCAGACACATACGCGATTTTTCTCAAACAAATTTTTACAGCCAAAAATATGTTACAGCTCAAGTCTTACTGAGCTGTACAATGAAACATGAGTAGAATAAAAAATGCATTATGAACGCCCTTCGTTAAGAATTATTTATGGTAAAATTAATATTTAACTGAGTAATAGAACACGCATGATTGAAAATCACTACAGCTTATTTCACATCATGCACAACATAGGAAAAATGTTTCTTTTTTCTGTGGACTTCAGAAATACTAAAAACTAAAGTATTCTTTTGAAAGTGGTCCGATGTGTCTTTGCTAGCATATAACGCTTCCACCGACATCGCTCTGCTCAAGTTATTTATCGACGAAGATTACACAGTTTTGCCTTTATTGTAATTTATAATTCGCTTTCGCTTATAGTGCAACTCTATTTTCACCTATAAAAATTAACGAACTTTCCTGCGAATGCTGTCCGATAGACAGCATACAGTATAAACAGTACCAACATCTTTATATAATAAAACTTACTTTCAAAGTAAAAAGTCTGTGGGAGCTGTTTTGCCATATTTATCAAACCGCTTGACTGACTCATATTGATCTGAATATTAGAGAAACCACAATAACATCGGCGGAGGAGTGTTGTGCAGGACAATTTGGAGGGTCCCAAATCCCAGGCGGCATTCGTTGTGCGGACAGGGGCAACAGAACTTGCACTACTTATATTCTCTGATTTATTCGCCCGAATTCCATAATCGTAAATCCATCAGCTGCAGGTTTCTCCAGTGTAAATAATGCGTGCGTATTCGGTATCGTACGTATATTTCATTGCAAATTGAATAATGCTATTTACTGACTTTAATCACGATATTGCATGCTGCTCTAAAATAAATTAATTAGATATATTGACACAGTCTGTCAAATATAAATTTTCATCGTTATGGAAAATTGCGTGCAAATTTAACTAATTACGCCTAATGCTCTTTAGCCACGAGAACGGTCTTTTTGCTCGAGTGCAATTGCAGTATTACGTGATTGGAGTACGTGGGAGTAACGAAACAAATCCCGCTGCGCTTGCTGGGGCAGTTAAATATTTGATTATATATGTTTGAGAACACAAAAACACTGTCTGGCTCAAAATCCATAGCCTCGCATCACGTTAACATATAAATTCTGCGGAATGCCGTTTACTTTTCATATATTCATTCGCACAGTTTTGTTTTTGACAAAAAAATCTTGAATTATTTATTCTTCTCTCAAATACTCCAGCGAATTCACCAAATGTGAGTTTCAACATTACACTTCAGCGTCTAAAATACGGATGTATGATAGACAGTCTATGCATAAGTAAGTAATCTGATTTACTTCCGAAGAAAATATTAAAAGCGACAGCTTATTGCTAAAATTTATTTTTATTTATTTTTTTAGAAAATACTTCCAGTCGCTTAATTTCTTTCTGAACGACATTTCAGGTGATTTATCACTGGACAACGTTTCAGTGTAATCAATCAATTCTATGACGTAGAATCAAGGGCTTTGTAATTTTTTCCCGCGTAGATCTCGATAATTGTTTATTGTTTACGACAAATTTGTTGACAGTCAACTACCTTGATTAATTTAAGATCTATTTGATAGCTACATCTGAAATATCCTTCCTTTTCGTCTTCATTCAA
>CALNHX010010318.1:0-41371 GCA_940337035.1 Agriotes lineatus | reverse complement strand
TGGTTATTAGAATCAAAAGACTCGCGTTTTAGTACTGACAGGCTTCAAAGAGTTAGAGGACCAAAATCGTTTGTGAACAAGTCAACAAAGAAACGAAAAATTGTTCATGATTCTGATTCGTCCAAAACAGAATCAGAAGAATGTTTGAAATATGATGATAGCGATAATACTGAAACATTTTCAGATTTGGAAGACGCTTCGGGAAATGTTTCTACCTAAGCCCAATTCCAAATTGAACATTATTATGCTGTAGCGTATCACGATAATTGGTACATTGGACGCGTATTAGAAACGAACAAAGTTCAGTCAAAATTGAAGTTTTTAAAATTTGACCTGGACAGGTATATTTGGCCGCAACGGGAAGACATACAGATAGTTAAAAACAATTTAATTTTTGAAGGCTCTATAAAGCTGTAAGGCACATGTCCTTTCACCATTACGGCGGCAACAAAAAGACTCATAGATGTAGAATATAAAACTATAAGAAAATCGTGATTAGTACGTAGGTAATTACATACGTATATTATTTTTGTTCCTATTTTTATTATCATTTATGATATTTTATCAGAGAAGACTGTTTTGTTTGAGTTTCTGTTTGTATTTTTTTTGTTATCAATCCTTTTTTGAATATACCATTCCTTCTGCTTCATGTGTTGTATTTTTTTGCAGAATGTTGAACGTTCGTTATCATATGTCTTAATTATGAATCGGAAAAGAGCTTGACGATCTTCGATAGTTGGCGAATGATATGACACAATTTTATATTAGTTTCATTTCAAATTATTCTTGTTTATTTCCAATATTTCCATTAAACTGAAGTGCTGGTTTCATTGAAGTATAAACATGTTTCATTATCTACCCAAGTAAAATATGCACATTATTTAGCTAGGTTGAAAACATGTTATTTCTCATCAGAGTAATTGACTCATGTGAAGTTGGCGCCGACTTTTTTTAAAAAGAATAATTTTTTTCTGAGTTCTGATCAGATTTGATATAGTTCTGAAGTTCCTCATAGAAATTTTGAATAGTTCCAGCAATCGAAACTCTACAAGAATAACTACTGGTGTGAAGCCAGCAAGAAGAAAGTTTTATCAGTTTTTAAACAAGAAAAATGAAAGATGTATTACTCAAGCAAACTAACCTGACTCTCTAGAGTCAGAGAGAGTCAGGTTAGATTGTCTCTAGTCAGAGAGAGTCAGGTAAGTTTGCTTGAGTAAAATATGTTTAATTTTTCTTGTTAAAAAACTTTTTTCTTGCTGACACCGAATCTCGATTTACACTTGCAATTTGCTAGAACTATTCAAAATTTCTATCAGGAACTCCAGAACTATATCCAATCTACTCAGAACTCGGAAAAAATAATGCTTTTCAAAAAAGTCGGCGCCAACTTCCCACGAGTGAGGAATTGCTTGAATAGCGGTGGTTTCTCTAGTTATTAGTGGACAAATAATTTTTTATCTGCACTTGAGATTAAAATCTGAGGACATATTTATTAAGACCTCTATAAAGTTAGCAGAGCCACTCGCAAGGATATCGATGAGACCTATCCCAGTAATTGTCGAATGATTGTCGAGTATTTGTCGTGAACGAAATAAAATTGTCGCGCTTTCAGTTTTTTTTATATGGAGTGGCGTGCTAACTATAATAAAGTTAGCACGGCCACTAGAATAAATCAACAAATGAAAATCAATCATCATCAGAATTGTTACCCATAATTGTCGAGTGTTTGTCGAAATCCATTTAAAGTGAAAAAATGCAAAAATGTTTTTTTTCTAGCATATATTTATATTCAAGAATTATCATAGCCATCGTGGATATGTCGAGATTTTTGGCAACGTTGCATTCTTTTTTTTACTTTTTTCGCATTCTGTTAACATCATATGATGTTGAATCACTATGACTCCATAAACACACACAGATCCAATGTTGTAAAATGTATTTATCGGTTGACAAATAATTTTTCGGTTTAAGAAAATCAAAAGTTTCACGACAAATCTCTAATATGTTTAGGTCATTCCACAATTGTTTGTAACAATTGTGACGATATTTGATATTCATTTGTCGTTTCATTCTAGTGGCTGTGCTAACTTAAAATAAAGTTAGCATAGCCACCAGCCACCCAATATAAAAAAAAACTGAGAGCGCGAAAATTTTTTTTTTGGTAACCCAAAAAATTCTCGACAATCATTCGATAATTACTGGGATATGTTTGATCGATATCCTGGCAAGTGGCTCTGCTAACTATATAGAGGTCTTATTAAGAAGTTTTCCATAGTTATATTCATATTTTAATTATTTTGATTACTTTAATTATCTTCAAGTACTTTTTAATTATCTTACAAATATTTAAGTACCTCTTAATTACTTTAAATATGTTTAAATACTTCTTAATTCCTTTCAAGTATCCTAAATATATTTTAATTATTCTTAAGTATTCCGATTACTTTTCAAATAGTCTAATTACTCTTCATTACTTTTTAAATACTTTAAATACTTTCAATTATTTTTTAAATATTTTGATTACTTACAAGTATAAAATATTTTAAATATGGTGTACACTTTTATGGGAGTTGTTTGCCCCTCGCCTGCATCAGAATCGCCGTTTCAAGCACGCCTGAGCTTTTAGTGCGTAATTTATTTCCAGTATTGCAGGTATAATATAAAATAGCGTAAAGTATTCGTGGATAACTGGTCTTTAAAACACTTGCTCTATTTCGAGCACTCCGGCTACGCCATCGGGCTCGAAAACTCGCGCGTGTTTTAAAGACCTTGTTATCCACTCATACTTTAATATACTATTAAATGAACTCTACAAACCTATAATACTTGAGTAGTTCTTTTGAGTCACATCTGATCTACTGGGCCTTTGGTAGCAAAAATTATGGTTGTTGCCCAAATGACCCCACGCGGTACATTTAGTATTAAACTGCTAGATTACCTTGCCTAATATTAGGGTTGCTAATAAACCATTATTTGTATTAGTCTTGATTTTATTTAATGTAAGTAGAAATTTGAATTGAATATTAGAAAGATCGTAAATTAAAGTAACCAATTTAACCTAATTGAATTTCGTTTTTGCTCTATGTTTTCAGATAGTGATTTGATATCTAAATCCCGACTCTTTATTTTTGTTACCGCAATGAAAGTGAAGCAGGAATTACTTAGTAATCAATTGAGTATTACAATGGCCAGCAACTTAAACGAGCCTCTAATAAAAGTTGAAGAAAAAAAAGTAGTCTTGAACTTAAATGTGCAAGAGAGCATTGAAGGCACTATCGACAACACAGCTTATAATGAATTGAATATTAAACAGGAGCAACTTGATATAAAAGAGGAATTGCTTCCTACATGTGCAGCAAGTGGAAACATTGTGGAAGAACGGTTAGTTAGCAAGTTCTATGACTTTGAAGCTGAAAACCAGAATAATTTCTCGAAACATATAAGTCATGCAAAATCATTTCACTTATGTTCCATTTGTGAATACAAGGCAGCACAAAAAAGTAGTCTAGTAAGACATATGAGGACACATACGGCTGATAAACTGTATTCATGTTCCATTTGCGAATATAAGGCAGCAGTGAAACAAAACTTAATTAGACATATGCGAACACATACGGGCGAAAAACCTTATTCCTGTTCCATTTGCAAGTATAAAGCCGCAGCGAAACGTTCTTTAGTTGTTCATATGAGTAAACATACAGGTGAACAACCGTATTCCTGTTCCATGTGTGAATATAAAGCAACACGGAAAGATTTCCTAGTGAACCATTTGAGAACACATACAGGCGAACAACGTTATTCATGTTTTATTTGTGAGTATAAAGCGGCAAGGAAAGATAAGTTAGTTATTCATATGAGGATACATACGGGAGAAAAACCTCATTCTTGTTCCATTTGCGAATATAAAGCAGCACGAAAAGATAATTTAGTAAAACATATGAAGACGCATACAGACGAGAAGCCTTATTCATGTTCCTTTTGCGAATATAAAGCATCAGTTAATCGGTCTTTAGTCAGTCATATGAGGACACATACACGGGAAAAACCTTATTCCTGTTCGATTTGCGAATATAAAACAACACACAAACACAAGTTAGTTAATCATATAAGGACACATACCGGTGAGAAACCTTTTTCATGTCTTATTTGCGATTATAAAGCAGCAGAGAAAGGTTCAATAATGAAGCACATGATAACACACACAGGTGAAAAACCTTATTTCTGTTCAATTTGCGAATATAAAGCAACACACAAACAAAAGTTAGTTAATCATATGAAGACACATACAGGTGAAAAACCTTATTCCTGTTCTATTTGCCCATATAAAGCAGCAGTGAAAGGTACTTTAGTGAAGCACATGGAAACACATACAGGAAGAAAACCTTATCCCTGTTCGATTTGTGAATATAAAGCAGCGCAAAAATATAACTTAGTTAGACATATGAAGAAACATGTATGAGAAAAACCTTAATCATGTTCTATTTGTAAATATAAAGAAACAGTGAAAGAGTTGAAGAACTTGGCAGAGTGAATGACTAAACAAAATTGTGGACTAACTGTACCTAATAGACAATGCTATATTTGTAAATGTAAAACTACCTAGTGAAGTTATTCTCAAGTAATGTTTTATGTATGTACTAGCTGTTACCCGCGACTTCGTTCGCGCGAGGTTCGTTATTTATGCATTCCCTCCCGTCCCGTTCCATCCCGTCCCGTCCCGTCCCGTTCCATCCCGTCCCGTCCCGTCCCGTTCCATCCCGTCCCGTCCCGTTCCATCCCGTCCCGTCCCGTTCCATCCCGTCCCGTCCCGTTCCATCCCGTCCCGTCCCGTTCCATCCCGTCCCGTCCCGTTCCATCCCGTCCCGTCCCCACCCCTTCCATCCCATCCCTTTCCTTTCCCTCCCGTCCCTCCCCGTCCCGTCTCGTCCCTTTCCTTGCCGTCCAGTCCCATCCCATTCCTTTTCTTCCCTTTCCGTCCCGTCCCGACTCGTCTTGTACCGTCCCTTCCCGCCCAGTCCAGTCGCGTCCCGTCCCTTTCCGTCCAGTCTCGTCCCGTCCCGTCCAGTCGAGTCCCGTCCCGTACCGTCCCTTCCCTTATGTCATGTCCACCATCTTGGACTTAAAAATAAATGCCATTTTCGTTATTTGTGTATTAAATAGCGTAATGACTAATTATTTTCTGTCATCACATCCCGTCTCGTCTCCGTCCCCGTTTCCGTCCCTTTCCCCTTCCCCGTCTCCGTCCCGTTCCCTCCCCTCCCATCCCATCCCTTCCCGTGCCGTCCTGGCCTCTTCCCTCCCCCCATCCCATTCCTTCCCGTCCAGTTCTGTTCCCTCCCCTCCCAACCCTTCCCTTTTCTTCCCGTCCCGTCCCGTTATCTTCTATTTTCACCTTCAGGGGACAAATTTTAAAAACTTTGAATGACTTAGTTCAAAATTTGATCTTACAAAATTCCAACCCCTTTTTTTACCCCTTTAGAGGTTGAATTTTCAAAAATCCTTTCATAGCGGATACGTACTCCCTATGAGAATTCTGCCTGCCAAATTTCAAATGCCATTTTCGCAATCAACGTCCCAAAAAACGTCAATAACGACACCCATGTCGATTTTTATGCTTATTTACCCCATTTCACCCCCTAAGGGGTTGATTTTCGGAAAATCACGAAATACGTGTTTGCTTATTTGTTTTTAGGAATACTCCTACGAAGTTTCAAGTCGAAATGTCTATGTATTTTTCCATACAGAATTATTGGAACCCCCATTTTACCCCGTGAGGGGTTGAATTTTGAAATATCCTTCCTTATTCCTTGTATACATCATAAAGGGAACGTATGTGCAAAATTATTCTTGTCCTGCTTCTTAGAAGTCTGTGAGTGTGTAAGGAACCATTTTTTTTAAATGGAAGTGATCGTGTGTCATGGTACCAACAGCTGAGAATCCAATATGTAGGAGTTGTTCTATCATTACATATGTAACTATTGTAACTGTATTGTTCTTTTCAATCATCACTTTCACAGTAGCTATTTTTTCATCGGTGACAGACGTTGGAAGACGGCCTTTCCCTTTTTAAATTTTCACTGTTCTCACATCTCGTTTAAATTTTTTGTAGTAGCATTATAACGGGTGGCCCAACAAGAGTGGAATATTTTAATTTCATGTTATTTTCTTTGTTTCGTTTGTCGTCTAAGTAGCGAAAAGTAGTTAGCAAAAACTTGTAGAGCCTAAAAGTACTATGCAAGACAAAACAAACTAGGACAGTTAGGATGGTCTGTTGTGAATGTGACTGCTTTAATATGTACAGTTGCTAGGTATTTCTAACTTAACCGTCAACTTGTTTAGAAGTTGCTATGAAACAAAATTGTTATAAGAAATATAGTTGTTTAAAGCCTCGTTTAAGCTAATCAAATTATGCTAAGATTTCTATCAAGAGTTGTCCCAGTGTTTTTTTGTCTTGCATAGTACATACGTATTTGACCTATCATAAATTGAAATTCGAGCTGATCAAAGTCATCAAGTCGGCGCGTAATTTTGATTTCATGTATCGTAGTATTATATAAGCGATATAATAAACGTCATTACATTATTAGAATCAGTATAATTCATCAAGTTTGCAGTACATAACATTATATGATTGTATATTACTAAAAATTTTATTGTAATGATAATTCTTGTGAGCAAGACATAAACTGTAGAAAACATAAAAAATATTTTTTTTCTATAGCAAATGTTAAAGTGTGCTTTAATCGACTCAAAACAAAAGGTCAAGTGTTGCTTAACAGCAAGGGTAGATAAAGGAGCACTTTAACATGAAGGGTAGATAATAGTCATTTAACCAACAAGTGTGTTAATGAAGGCGATTACTATCGAAACTGTTTAAAGCACGAACGAGCGATAGCGAGTGAATGCTTTTAATAAATAGTTGAGATTATTAATCGCCCATTAACAAACGAGTTGGTTACAACATTTTTTCGTTGACCGCAAAATATTTTTGTGGTGAAAATGTGATTAATACAACTAACCTCCATGCAAAATATCATCAAAACCATGGTGTAAAGAATACAAGGTGTAACGTTCCGCAGAATGTGGGCGGACCTCAAATTCAACCAATAGGACATGGTCCCACAAATGGCACGATTGGTAGTACTGAAGTGTATTGTTGAAGACGTTGTCGATGTCAAATTCGAGGTTAGATTTTGCGTCAGTTGGTGTCAGATTGACGCAAACGTAACCTGCTAACCTCGAATTTGACATCGACTGACAGTGCCAGCAACAATATACGATCGCAACCATGGTTACACCATGATCGCGGCCGTGATGGATTTCCTGAGCAGGACCATCGGAGATTGGTTGACATCTCCCCTCTACTTTCTGAACGATTGCCATCCCGGGAGCGTTTCACCTTATATTCTTTACACCATGATCAAAACCTCAAAATCACAACAACAGTTAATTAATGAAAAATAATGTATTAATCAAAAATAGTGTATTAATGACATCTATTAATCCATACTTTGTTAGGAAAAATCGCAAAAAACAGTTAATTAATGAAAACGAGTGTATTAATCAAAAATAGTGTATTAATGACATCTATTAATCCATCCTTTTTTGGAAAAATAATTCATTAATATTGAAATTAACAAGCGGTCAACGAAAAAGTAATTTAATTTTCTAACTTTTATTTAAATTCAATATTACAGCTTCGTATTATCCTAGCAACCCAATCTAGCTACTGAGATTTTAAAATGTGATTGACTTTCCTTATTTTCTTTGAAATTGTTAAAGTTCTTACTATAGAAAAAAAAATGTATTATACACGACGATAAAGTTATTACTATCACTGTTGAAATCATTAACGATTTACTCTTGGATAAAATTTAACTTTATCGTCTTGTATAATAAATTACTATTAGAAATCTCTACTTCAAAGACTGATAGCTTTTAGAGGCCAAGATTCCACTCGAGCGAAAATTATTATTGATGATACGCCAATCGAATGAGTCAATTATTTCCGTTATCTAGGATACAAGGACACATCATAGCGAAATTTAACTACATGTGTGGAACCTTAAAAAGATATCCAGAAAACGCAAAGAGAGAAACACCTTAAGTTTTTCAAGGTTATGGCTGCCCCCTTACCACATCGAACATTTTGAAGTAGACTATCATCATGACTTTAATGTTAGGGTATGGGCTGGAATACTGACACCCGTATTCATAGTCGTTCGCCGGCGAAACGCCGGAGTTTTGCCACGCCCCTTACGAGAATTAACATTGCATAGTCGCTCGCGCATGCAGCGCTCCGTCGAAAACCATAGTAACGCGCATCCTTGGTTTTACCGGCGAGCGACTATGCAAGGTTAATTCTCGTAAGGGGCGTGGCAAAACTCCGGCGTTTCGCCGGCGAGTCGCTGGCGAACGACTATGAATACGGGTGTGAGAAGCATATAATTGGACCCGTTTGTATATCAGGATGACTTTTTTGGGGCCACATAAAAAATGTGGTCTACTGAACTCCGGTTTAAGACAGGGATAATTTAATCCAATGTATTGAATTAAAGCAGCTTTTCCATCAGTTCAACAAAACGTTTTTCAAATGCTTGCAAGTCATATAATCATAAGAGATTTTACTCCAGCACAGGCCGTAACCTTCAATATCTTTATTTGATCATATTGTTTTTCATTATTTAAATTTGCTACGTGTACGCACCTATTTTCAACACACTTAATAGTCCAGTCGCTATGTACAAAAATAAAGCCTTTGCTTGAAAGAGATCCGAAATTTAAAATTCTTGTTTTGGGGTGTTAATGGGGTCCACCAAGCTTAACTTCAAGTTGTCGACCAAGATTTTCTATGTGCTATTTCTACCATTTTAAAAGAGTGCGTTTGATTTTTTGTGGCCCTTTTTTAGAATTTATTGTGCTCTACAATTTATGTTCCATTACTTTTCAGCATGCGAGCGATATTTGTCGAGGTATCTAGTACTTATAAAACTTGTAAAGCTTGAAAATGCCTGCAATTTGACCTATTCTAAATTGAAATGCGACTAAAATTACGACTTGTAGGGCGGATTAAAGTCATCAAGTTGACGGGAAATTTTGATTTAGTGTATGGTACCCTCTTCTTCCTTCTCTTATTATAAGCCAGTGGCTTGTTTTAACCATAAAGTGGTCCTATGAGCCCTCTTTGCCCTTAGGCTGGATAGGTGGCTAACCTTGCCTGTCGAAAGTAAGGAGGAAATCCCTTGTTAGGTGTTAACGACTACCACATTCATTAGCGTGGTAGGCAGGAAGCGAACGATTCTGAAACTCCCAAGTCGCCGGGATTCGAACCCTGGATGGCCGCCTGAGAGGCGAGCATTTGCTCGCTGTGCCATCCGCTCACCCACTGTATAATACTACTACATAAACGACGTAATAACCTTCATTACATTATTAGAATCTATATATTTCATAGAAAATCTTGGTGGACAACTTGAAGTTCAACTTTCCAAGATCCCCCTCCCCACACACCCCAAAAAGGAGTTTACATTTTCGGTTCTTAAGAACTTTTCTAGTAATCATTGTTTAAAGTAAACTTACAATCCGAGTCTCAAGTCCATATCTGACTTTTGCGGGATATGACGTTATTTTGTTTATTCTGAAATGCAAAAATTTTAACAACTACAATTAAAAAAAACTATTTGCAATTGCGAAAACTTCTTACTGTCAATAGTAACAATTATCATTCATCATCGTCATTATTAGCATCAGGGATTAACCCTTTTGGTATGTTCAGATCTCGCAGATTAAAGTTGACCTTTTCCAGCCCTTTTTCGGCCTTCCAACGTTCCTTCTTCCTTCTTCCGCCTGTAGGTTGGTAATAAAGCACTTGTATCGGTATACGAGAATCGTCCATCTTATCGAGATGTTCATGCCAATTGGTTCTGTATTGTTTTATTTTTTCATTTAGAGTGAAGATACCTAATTCTTGTCCAATTTCCACATAAAGTTTAGGTTCCAATATTGTGTAGCCAGCAATGTGCCGTCAAAATCTTATTTCAACTCAATTCTTCTTGCTTGGCTTTTAGTAACAAGCGAAGAAGCGCAAAAAAATATCGATCCCTTCACGCTTTCCTTTCGCGTTTGATATGTCGACAAATATCGCTCACATGCGGAAAAGTAATTGAACATAAATTGTAGAGCACAAACAATTCTAAATAAAAGGTCCACTTTATTTTCCAGTCCGCCCTCAGTTGGAAAGAATTGAACTGACCTTGAACCTTTATCTTTTACCTTTCTTCATGTACCGTTAACGGGAACCAAATTATCGCAAAAAATCAAACAAACATTTATTAAGATGGTGCAAATAGCACATAGAAAACCTTGATCGACAACTTAAAGTTAAGCTTCCTTGAACCCCAAAAAAGGAATTTCAAATTTCGGTTCACTTTCAAGTAAAAATTACATAGTGACTGGATTAAAAAGAGTTTCAGCAAATTCTACAAGTTTGCCTATCTGTCGTGATGTTATATTTTTTGAAACTTAAAAATTTTAATTTGACATTCTGTTAGAGAATCAAACAGCACAATAGGAATGTCTGCAACACCAACTTCATACCTCTTAAGAAACTTGCGGAAAATTGGAGAAACTGAAAAACAGTAAAACCATTATTTCCAAAATGGTAACAAGTAGAAAATTGTAACAAAAACCAACCAGTGGAGGATACTAAGACACACTATTTAAATAATTATTGACTTGAGCTGTCAATTTAAAATTCAAAATTACGAGTAGTATAGCTTAAAAATGTTCTTTCTGGTAATGCATGCTTGCATTGCGTTAATTTTAATTATTATTTACCTGTTCATATTCGTTCCGTTCTACTGTTAGACCTGCCTACATAAAAGCTGTTTTAATTAAGTGATCTGTTCATACAAGCAATAATCAGTTTATACCAAATTATAATGTATTATAACCACAAAACTTATACAGGCGCAGCATACTCGAATATCTGTCTATCTCCGTTTTATTTTTACGTTTACACACTGCTTTACTTGCTTTATACCGTCCTGTCTATAAAGACGGCCCCAGCTACAAAAATAAGTATTTTAAACCAAATTCATAGATTAAATTGATTGCTAATGTTAAAATAACTCATTTGTAAGTTGAACCAGATGTCAAAAACACTTACATTTTGAACTTCAAAAATTTTTACAATACTATGTCAACAGAAAGCATGCTATATATTAGTCAAGTTTATTGTTTTCAATGGCTCATGCAATCAAGTTTATTTTTGATCTCTTTGTATTAGACCCAATAAAGTATATACATATTTATAAATTGCATTATAAAAGCTATACTTTGGCATTCTCAATATCGTGCAGCTACTTTGAAGGGCTATGTTCAACTTTTGCCTTTTAAATTCACCACCCTGTATATTTTTATATTTTTAAATTAGCTTTCTAATGATATTATACAGAGTATTTCAAAAAGTATGAGGCACCGAAGAGTTATAGATTTCTTAGACTAGAAAAAACAAATTAAACCTAATATACCTTAGTACAAAGTCCCTCCAGAAAAAAACTATATGACCTTGAAGACGTTTTTTAATTTGTACTTCCCTTGTCTAAAAGACCTATTGTAATCACAAAAAATCACCTTCCGAGATTACTTCAGATCTTCACATTTCAGGGTACCTAGATGACAGGTTCTTTTCAATGTATGTCTGTCTGTCTGCCTGTTGATATAACTCAAAAACTATTTGCAAACTATTTTTCATACGCATTACATATCTACCTGGCATGAAACCGAGAAAATTTCAAACAAATATATACAGGGTGAGCACATTAAAAAATAAAATTTTGTTTGTTTTTGCTTTAACTGAGAAATGCATAGAAGTAATCATTTGTATATGCCGCAGGCGTTATCCTTGATAAAACTGAGGTCTAACAACTACAGGATAAATGTTGTACGATACAAAAAGAAGCAACGAATAAGTGCATTATGTTAAATATAGCTGCAACGCAGGAATTCGAACGTTCCCAGTGACTATGGAAGCAAACGCGCGCTGTGCCCGTGGGCTAGCGCCGAACATAAAAATCGAACGGGCAGGTTAGTTCGCAGGCGCTGAAGTTTGAATTCTATCACCGGTAATATGTTTTTATTTGAAAATTGATGTAATTTGCATTACCAAGTGTCTCCTTCTATTGTTTCAGTATTATTAGAACCGTGAATATATTTTTTGCTCTTAGTTTACTTCGATATTTAAAATTATTTAGTGTTAGAACGTACATTGCCAAGGGCAGTTCTGAGTGAAAGCAACCGTTAACCTTAAAATTCCTCTCAAAGTTTTTGGTTGTATGAAATATATATCTTCCGTCTGATTCCATACAGCGTTACTCTTAATATTTTAAATCATTTGTAAATACTCTGATATTGATTAATAGATATTATTGGTAAAATTTTGTTGGCTGAACAAAACTGCTTCGTTCCATATTGGATTTTCAGCCGATTGTTCGAAAAATGGAAATTAACATTTAAATTAGATAATTAAAATTATAACGTCACTACAAAGTACCGTGACGATCAACTTGCGTATTATTAAGTTTAAATGTAAGACTACACTTTCTAATTTCAATTATTTTCAAAATTTCTATATTGTTCAGTAGGAGTCGTAATCTTTGTCTGAAGATTGTAACAAGTGTTAAGAATTCAACTAAATGCGAGATAAAACAGATCTAGAAAAACAGTTAAAATATGTCACATATATTGAAATTATATCTAAAAACTATGTTGTTAACGCCATCTGTTGAAGGCTACTTGTAACCGGCTATAATGGCAATTACTCAGTTGTTCTTGTTCGTACAAAGAATAAATGTAGTCTGTGCTAAAAACTCAACCGCAGTGGTTTCATTTTCTAATAGGTTATGGGCTCAAGGCTTCAAATACTGAGAAATTAATGTAAATAGCGGTGAGTTGCACAAGAATGGCTATCAATTATATGTCGAGTGTGCCGAATTTGTTAGGTCGCGAAAATTACGAAGAATGGGCATTTTCTGTAGAAAATTTTATAGTGCTTGACGGGTTAACAAAGTGTTTTGACGGGACAGAGACAGATAACGAAAAAAACGCGAAATCAAAAGCGAAGTTGGTTTTGACAATAGACTCTTCCTTATTCGTGCATATAAAAGAAGCAAAAAGTGCCAAAGACTTGTGGGATAAATTAAAATCCCTGTATGACGACTCTGGTCTCGCGCGAAAAATCGGTTTGCTTCGTTCGCTCATATCTATGAGATTGGAAAACTGTGAATCAATGGAAACCTACGTAAATCAAGTGATAGAACTTTCACAGAAATTGAATAGGACGGGTTTCAAGGTAGATGATCAATGGACGGTGTCATTGCTCCTTGCGGGGTTACTGCAAAGGTTTGCACCCATGATAATGGCCATCGAGCATTCGGGAACTGTAATTAAAACAGATTCCATCAAGGCAAAGTTGTTGGATATGCAGTTCAGTGAAAACTCAACGGGTGGCGCTTTCATCGGCAAAACATCGAAGCTTTGGAATTCAACAAATAAACAAAAGAATGGAGGGACGAATACGAATCGAGAACGATCAGACGTTAAATGTTGTCGCTGTAAACAGTTTGGGCATTTTAAAAACAAATGTCCAAACAGCTCAAGCGATATAACTGGTAAAAATAATGCTCAGAAACAAAATGCTTTTAATGCAGTATTTTTAAGTGGTCAGTTTCACGACACCGATTGGTATATCGATTCAGGGGTCAGTTCGCATTTAACCGCAAGAAAGGATTGGCTAGAAAATTTGCATGATAAACCAGGAATTTCAGAAATAATGGTGGCAAACAGAGTAACAATACCAGTACTAACGTTACTACTCTTGTCGGTAAGCAGAAACATAGTATCAAAATTCGGGACGTTTTATTCGTGCAACAACTAACAACGAATCTGTTAAGTGTAAGTCATATTATTAAAAATCTGGTGTGATACACTCACACAACTTCCTTTTACAGTGTTCTTATAATTAGTCAAAAATTTCATTTTTAATTTTTAGCCATTTGTCAAAAATTTTCAAAATTACAAATACTACAAAAACGGTACAAAATAGAGCGTTAGTTGAAGAGACAAATTTTCTTTAGAATTTTAAGGTGAATTCAAAAATGTAATAAGATACCGGGTGTTTTATTTAAAATAGGAGTTAATAAAAAAATAGAAAAAAAAACAAAAGAAACCCACTTTAGAAGTATTCAACTGGAAAATCACCTATTTCACATCAATACACATTAAAAATGTAGTAAAAATGTAAAGTGTAAAAAAAATCGTTAGAGCCGTTTATGAAAAAATCGAAAAAAACTGAAAAATCACAAGAGTAAACACCTACTTCCGGTTATGCGATTTTCTTCAAAAGCTTGCTGTCTCATCTACATAGTACACAAAACTTATATATGAAGTTTCAACGCCATACCTCTTTTCGTTTTTGAGATATTCTGTTCACAGACGCACAGACAAACGTGAAGATCTGTTGAAAACTCAATTTCGAATTTTTGGGGTGAATCCAATACTTCCTTTATAGTAAAAGGAAGTAAAAATGGCAACAATGTATGTTTTGATGAAAATAGTTGTAAGATTTACAACAAACAAAACCAGTTGATTGCAGTGGCTGATTTAATTGAGAATGTGTACAGGTTAAATATCGAAAAATCAGAAAAATGTTTAGTAGCAACCTCAATAGCGACAGATGTCATGTGGCATCGTAGGTTTGGACATTTAAACTACGATGACTTAAAACTCATGAAAGACGGCGCTGTGGAAGGCATGAATAGCAAAGGTGATTTTAGGAGCAACAGCATTTGTCAAGTGTGTTGTGAAGGCAAACAGTGCAGACTATCTTTTAAACATGAGGGAAGGAGAGCTACTTCTTGCCTAGAAGTTATTCATGCAGATCTGTGCGGGCCCATGGGGGTAAATTTGATTGGCGGGTCGAGATATTTTCTGGTGTTCGAAGATGATTTCAGTCGGATGACCTTCGTGTATTTTTTGAAGACCAAAGATGAAGTAATTAACTATTTCAAGGATTTCAAAAGCCCGGTAGAAAATTAGAAGAATGTTCAGATTAAAATGCTCAGAACAGACAACGGTGGTGAGTTTTGCAACCACGATTTAGAAAATTTTCTTAGGCAGAGTGGTATAGTTCATCAGAAAACTAATCCGTACACTCCGGAGCAGAATGGAATGCTGGAAAGGATGAACAGAACCTTGGTTGAAAAAGCAAGATGTTTACAGTTTGAGGCTAAGTTAGATAAACGTTTTTGGGCAGAGGCTGTAAACTGTGCTGTCTACTTAAGAAATAGATCTGTCGTGAGTGGGCCAAAAGGAAAAACACCTTATGAAATGTGGACAAGCTTAAAACCTGACGTGAGTAACATTAGGGTTTTTGGAAGTAAGGTTATGGTACACATACCGAAACAAAAACGCAATAAATGTGATAAAAAGGCAGAAAAAATGATTTTGGTCGGTTTTGGTGAAGATGTAAAGGGATATAGGTTGTAAGATCCAAGTAGGCACAGTGTTATAACAAGTAGAAATGTGGTGATAATGGAAAACACATTTGAAAAGATTGACATTGTAGTTACCGATACTAACAAAGACACGAACAATACTGAGAGGGATGACTCAGATTCAGTGGAGGTAGATCAAATCGCAGAACAGCTCGATGAACAGGATGAAATAATTCAAGGAAGTGAAGAGGATTCCAGTAGCACCTTAGAAGAGACGACGGATGATGATTTTGAACCACCATACGAAGTAGAAACTCCAGTAACAGTTCGAAGATCAGGAAGAGAAGTAAAACCTAGAAACTTTGAAGATTATGTGACATATATGTGTGTTGATAAATCAGTTTTAGACGATCCTCTAACAGTTCAAGAAGCTTTGTCGAGGCCTGATGGAAATAAGTGGAGACAAGCAATGTTTGAAGAAATGGAAAGTTTTGAAGAAAATCAAGCATGGGATTTAACAGATTTGCAAAAAAATGGAAAAGTGGTAAAGTGTAAGTGGGTGTTTAAACGGAAGTGTGACAGTGAAAATCAAGTGCGGTACACAGCGCGTCTTGTAGCTAAAGGGTTCACTCAGAGGGCAGGTATTGACTATGATGAAACTTTTGCTCCAGTAGTGCGACACTCAACTTTACGTTTGCTGATAGGTTTATCTGTTAAATGGGGTCTAAAAATTACCCATCTTGATGTCACAACAGCTTTTTTAAACGGACTGTATATATGGAACAACCGGAAGGTTTTGTAAAGACAGGTAGCGAACAACAGGTATGCAAATTAAAGAGAGCAATTTATGGGCTTAAACAGGCTTCAAGAGCTTGGAATAAACGTGTTGACGAGGTTTCATTAGCTTTAGGTTATAAACGGTCAGATTCCGGGCCTTGTGTTTATGTTAAAATAAATAATGATTTAATTACTGTTGTAGCTTTGTATGTCGACGACTTCTTTGTGTTTTCTAACGATTCTGAAAGTACCATTTTTTGAAATGTTATTTAATTTCAAAGTTTAAAATAAAAGATCTACGCGAGGCTAGACAGATCTTGGGTATGCGAATCAGAAGAAGTCACAATGGATATAGTGTTACATTAGATCAAGAACAATATGTGAATCAGGTCTTAAAACGATTTAATATGTCAGACTGTAAAAGTGTTAATACTCCCTTGGAGTGTAATAAAAATATTGTTGATCAGAATGTAAAAATATGTGATGAGAATTTGCCTTATCAGAAATTAATCGGTAGTTTAATGTACCTGGCAGTATTAACTCGCCCTGACATAGCATTTGCAGTTAGTTATTTAAGTCAGTTTAATAACTGTTATACTCAATATCATTGGCAGCAGGCAAAAAGAGTATTAAAATATTTGCAGGGTACAAAAACTTTAGGTTTAGGATTTAAAGAAGAAAATATTGACCTAGAGGGTTTTGTAGATGCCGATTGGGCAAGCAATAATAATGATAGAAAATCCTACACAGGATATGTTTTTAAATTCTCTGGTTCTGCAGTTTCATGGGAAAGCAATAAACAAAAAACTGTAGCGTTAAGTAGCATGGAAGCTGAATATGTGGCTTTGACTGAAGCTTCAAAGGAAGCTATATATTTAAGGAATTTATTAAAGGAATTAACCGGTAGGATTAATTGCATTACTTTGCATAACGATAGTCAGAGTGCGCAAAATTAGCAATAGATAAATCCTATTCATCATAAAAGATCTAAGCACATAGATATTAAGCATCATTTTGTTCGTGAAGTCATATCTAATAATTATGTAGAAGTCAAATATCTTTATACAGATGAAATGACTGCTGATATTCTAACGAAGGGTTTGAATACTGTAAAGCATGTTAAATTCACAAAGAACTTAGGTTTAGTTCCATTATAATAGTTTTTGATGTAGTGGGGGTATTGAAATTATATCTAAAAACTATGTTGTTAACGCCATCTGTTGAAGGCTACTTGTAACCAGCTATAATGGCAATTACTCAGTTGTCTTGTTCGTACAAAGAATAAATGTAGTCTGTGCTAAAAACTCAACCGCAGTGTTTTCATTTCTAATAACATATAGGCCATTCAGTAAACACAAAAACCTTTAAATCTTTTTGAAGTTGGCATATACGTAAAATTTGTGTGCTAGGGATTCTGTATTTTATTTTGCAAAGGTTTCAGCTCCTGCATAAAAGCGACCTTGAATTTAAAAATTACAATTAATAAATCTCATTATTTCATTGTCAAAGTACATATTATTCTGGAAATTCTTGCCTGAACTTTTACAGAATGTAATTAAAATACCTATTAATAAATGCTACATCATTAGTATCCAACACAGTTTTTGTTTAAATCCTTAAAAGTAGTTATAACAGATGTTAATTAAATGTCACACTCTTAACCAATTTGTTTTAGTAACTTTTTGTAATTACAGTCATAGACAAAAGATCAATTTTGGAAATACACTCATGAAATTTTAGAAATCAAAGGCCACTTTGTGTTTTATGTTTAGTGAATGGACTATAAAAACATTTTCAGTCAAAGTAATCCTAAGAGCATGGATACTCTGTTGCAGGTCACGCTGTGTGTATGTTTGAGTAGTTCTTTTGAATTACATTTGGTGTATTGGATAATTATCTCATTGCAAAAATTATACGTTTTATGGTTGCCCTATCCCAACATTGAGTTTGCTGTTGACCATCCACTGTGTTAGTTGATTCTTCAAGATATTCAGTGTAAGTAAAAATATTAGAAATCAGTTATAGGAAGTATATAGATAAACGTTACTAACCTAACCTAATTGAATAATCGTTTTGCGTTTTGTTTTCAGATATTGCGTTTGATAAATTTGGATTGTTCATTTCCATTATCAAAATGAAAGTGAAACAGGAATTTATTGATAATAATTTCTGTAGTACAATGGCCAGCAGTGTACATGATTCACAGATGAAAATCGAAGAAAGTAATGTACAAGAGATTGTTGAAGACACTATCAACAACACAACTTATCACGAATTGAATATTAAACATGAGGAACTGGATATAAAAGATGAATTAGTTGATATGTGTGAAGCAAATGGAAGCATTTTAAAAGAACGGTTCATTTGCAAACCCTGTGGATACGCAGCAGAAGACCAGAGTAATTTCTCAAAACATATGATGATGCATGGAAAACAGTTTCACTTATGTTCCATTTGTGAATACAAGACAGCACAAAAAAGTAGTTTAGAAAGACATATGAGGATACATACGGCTGATAAACTGTATTCATGTTCCATTTGCCAATATAAAGTAGCACGAAAAGAATTCTTAGTGAACCATTTGAGAACACATACAGGCGAAAAACCTTATTCATGTTTTAATTGTGAGTATAAAGCGGCAAGGAAAGATAAGTTAGTTATCCATATGAGGATACATACAGGAGAAAAACGTCATTCTTGTTCCATTTGCGAATTTAAAGCAGCAGAGAAACAACACTTAATTAGACATATGCGAACACATACGGGCGAAAAACCTTATTCCTGTTCCATTTGCAAGTATAAAGCCACAGTGAAACTTTCTTTAGTTTATCATATGAGGAAACATACAGGTGAACAACCTTATTCCTGTTCCATTTGTGAATACAAAGCGACACGGAAAGATTTGTTAGTGAGCCATTTGAAGACACATACAGATGAAAAACCTTATTCATGTTTTATTTGTGAGTATAAAGCGGCAAGGAAATATAAGTTAGTTATCCATATGAGTAAACATACAGGCGAAAAACCTTACTCATGTTCAATTTGCAATTTTAAAGGAGGAGATAAGAACAAGTTAGTTATTCATATGAGGACACATACAGGCGAAAAACCTTATATATGTTCTATTTGTGGGTATAAATCGGCAGAGAAAGGTACTTTAGTGATGCACATGAAGACACATACAGGAGAGAAACCTCATGAATGTTCCATTTGCGAATTTAGGACAGCAAGGAAAGGTAACTTAGTTAATCATATGAAGGTACATACGGGTGAAAGACCTTATTCATGTTCAATTTGCAATTTTAAAACAGTAGCGAAACAGAAGTTAGTTATCCATATGAGGACACATACAGGCGAAAAACCTTATCCCTGTTCAATTTGCAAATATAAAGCAGCAGAGAAAGGTACTTTAGTGAGGCACGTGAAGAGACATATTAGAGGAACACCTTAGTCATGTTCTATTTGCGATTATAAAGTTACAAAGAAACGAACATTAGTTAAACAAAGGATAATACATACAAACTAACAAGGTTTGTTCGTTTGTCTGCTCCAAGCTGATTAGAGCAAATAAATGCATTAAGCCGAGTTGACACGGGGTGTGCATCACGAACGTGGTTTATGCATTCGTGCATCACTACCCGTATAAACCGCAAATTCGTGGAATACGATTGTGACGTAGTTCACGAATTAACTAAAACGCAGTCGTGACAAAATCAAACCTGTTAGATTTTTTCATTCGTGCAGTCAGTCGTGAACAGGCAGTTGCACCAAGATGAGTGCTCCAACCAATGCAACAGTTTTAAAAATGAATGATGCGGATACTATAAAGTTTTTAGAATTGTATCAAAATGAACCTGTGTTGTGGGACGCAACAATGGAACAGTATAAGAAGCGCGATAGCCGTGCTGCTGCTACAAAGCGTATCGGATCAGTTTTGAACATAAAAGGATTTAGCGATGCGCACGTTATATTAAAATTTAAAAATCTACGAAGTTCGTACTCGCAAGAATTGAAAAAAATTGCAAACAGCAAAAAATCCTGAACGTCTCCAGACGATGTTTATGTTCCAAAGGTAGCGTGGTTCAAAACGATGGATTCGTTTTTGAAACCGCACGTTAAATCAAGAGCAATGCAATCTAACTTGGTAAGTATACATATATTTTTATTACAATAATAATGTTTTTAAATAGTAGCGAACTATTACAATTTATACTACTAAATTAATATGCTACAATTTATTAGTTTATCATTTGTTCCTGCCATACAACAGTTCCTTCATTGTTAAAATAATTGCAGTATGTATCCCTTTTTTCTGATGCTAATCTACTAGGATGTCTATTATGTGTTGGCAAAGAAATATCGGAAAGGCCAGCACTGTTTGCTTGCCTCCAGCTTCCCGGAATGAATGTATAATTAACATCTTCGTAATCGATAAGTCCAAAGGGTACATAACACTTGCCCGTTTTTCGTAACCAATTATGTATTGAACAAGCAATAACAATTTTGTCTGCTTTTTGCGGGTTTAGTGCAATTGGTCTTTCAAATATTCTATATGCCGAAAGCATTTTCAGATATGCGTCTAGCTCTAGAAAGTCTATAGTTAAAAATTTTCTCTTCTCTTGTCAAATTGCGCTTGCTGTACGGCTTCAGAAAGAATGTCTTGAGAGGAAATGCATCATCTCCTACAATCACTCCTTGCGGTGGAATGTCAAGTGAATTTTTCTCAATAGCCTGAAGAAGAGAGCTCTTTTGAAACACGCCACCATCTGATGACCTGCCTTTTGCTCCTACATCAATATATGTAAAGCAATAGTCGTGATCAACTAAAGCAAGCAAAATGATACTGAAATCATGTTTATAATTAAAATAGTCCGATCCAGTTCTTGGAGGTGCTTTTAAGACAATATGCTTCCCATCTAGGGCTCCGATACAATTTGGAAAGTTCCACCGTGTTTCAAATCCATTCATTATATGTAGCCATTCCGTTTTTGTGCTTGGAACTTGAAAATATAATGCATGTTTATTAATCACCGACATTTTTATTTCCAGGAAGTTTCGGAAGACGACTATAGTGCTGATACACAGGGAGACTTATTAGAATCTCAGGAAGACGATCAATCAGAACAGTTGGAAGCAAATTCAACACAGCCATCAATATCACACCAAGCAAATTCAACACAACCATCAACACCCCTACATAGTGTTGGCTACCAAATCACACGACCACCGATTCCGGGAAAAAGGGCTAATGTCGAGACTCCAAAACACTCACAACATAAACGTACAAAACATTGCAAAAATCCTGACAATATTGTTGCAACAGAAAATGACATTAGTTCTGCTTTGGGGAAACTAAAGCGAATTTCCGAAAGAGCTGCTAATCTCGCTAATAATAGTAGAGAAGACAGTTATGATTGTTTTGAAAAAAACATTGCATCCCTACTTCGAAGCCTTCCATCTCAAAGAGCATTTGAGCTACAAGGAGAAATAACTTCCTTAATTTTGAACTCGCACATAAACTCCTCTGTTGAAACTAGACCATCTACTAGTTCCAGTTATTACTCAAGTGGTATTCAGGCAGAAACACCACAAAATGTATTGTCACCATATTCTATTGACGAAACTCAGGAAGATTGGATTACAGGTCTGATTGAGGACTTGGGGACCCTGAATGAGAACTCCAAACTTTTAAACGAGTCCCCCGTAGCTAAGTAACGAAGAGTTATTTCCAATTTTAGTTTGGCTGGTATAGCTTCTCTCATATTGGTATCAGCTCTTTGAATGTAAGGTGTTATCCTATCCAGTAGATAAAGAAAATGTGCCTCTGACATTCGAAGTAGATTTTTAAAATCTTCAGGATAGACGGTAATAAGTTCTTTTGTCAACGAAGGTACTCTATTATTCCTTCGTAAAATCCACTCCCTTGTCCATCTTCTCTGTTTCCTTTTTTTTTTTTTTGAATTATATATTTTTTAAGTAGTTTTTGTGCTAATAACTGGCACACTACAAGACACCCATCCGCTATCAACGACTGCATGTTCACGATTAAAAATCAGAAAATTCGAACCTGTATGTAAACCCTTTCACGAAAATGATAACGTTTTGTATCGTGAAACCACACCACGAATGCGTGAACCACGTTCGTGATGCACACCCCGTGTCAACTCAGTTTTAGTTTCCTTCTAGCAATTGTTCACGTTCTGTTTTATTTTATTTTGTACTCAGTCAACAGCCGTTAGTCTAATTATAGGCGTCGCTGTACATTTTATGGGGACTTCCAACCTCATTAACGACTGTCATGATATGACATCCGGGGCCAACTATTTACGTGGCAGCCGTACCACAAGGCGCCAAGTAGAGTAGAGTACGGTGCTCTAATCTGCTTACAGCTGATCAATTTTGCTCCACTTGCTGAGGAGGAATTAGAAAAGTGAAAGTTGGTTTACAATATCGACTGCCACTTGGGGCGGTAGAAGTAGATGAGCAGTTGGTGAAAATCATAGAAAATCGTTTTTTGCTCCTGAGAATATCAGACTACAATGATAATGCTAAATTGAGTACCCACGCTATGAATATTGCAGTTTTCCAAGAAGAAGAGGCTGCAGATATGGAAAATGTTAATTTACCAGATAACGCAGGCAATCACGGGGTAGCACCGTGGACCGATACATAGCAGTTGATTAAATTATACCGGACCAAATAGCAGCATGTTAAAGAAAGAAAAGTTAAAACGTAAGGCAGATGTGGGTACTAGTAGCTAAGGCAACTGCAGAACATGGACACTGATATACGGCTCAACAATGCAGAAACAAATGGAAGAGCTTCGAAAGATAATTAAAAAAAGCATTAGAAAATAAGAGACAAACAGGTTGTGGAGGAAAAAACTCCTGTCAAAAGGTAACAAATAGAATAATGTGCATAATAAATGTTTTCTGAATTACATTAATGCAAAGTTTATTGTTGGTATGTTTTTTATGTTTAAGGGAATTATCACTTATAATACCACGAGTAGTCAAAGTTATGTCGAATATTTTTGCTGTGGTATCACGAATGTCCATTGCTCTTAGGTTCGATTTGGACGAGTGCGCTAGCACGAGTCCTAATCCTAAGCGCAATGGACATGAGTAGTGATACCACAGCAAAAATATTCTACTTAACTTTGACTAAGAATGGCATTCGAGGGACTATTCACTGAACCAAACTAATTTTTCAAATTAGTTTTCAGTAAATCTAGCAACAAACTACGCAATTTCTATAGTAACAGAAAACTAAAATTGACTTTTTCTAATAAAAATCACATTTGTTTAAAATATTCACTATACCACTAGTGAAAATTGTCGATTATTTTCACTAGTGAAAATTGTCAATGTAGTTCATTTTTATTGGCCCAAAGACGTCAAATCTTGTGTTTTTATTGGTCAGTTTTTGATAGATGGCAAGTGAGTTGAATAGTCAAACATATTGCTAGAGCTAGACCGAAACATGTCAGTGGAGCTGGCTGTGGATATTCCTGAAACTGATGCAGTGTACGTTTTGGGATATTTATCACCAAATCTTAAGTTATATATCATAGTGAACTAAATGGCAAATCAGCAGAATCGGGGGCCAATTTCGTTCCTATCGTTAATATGAATCCTTATTAACCATGTTTCTTTAGTAACCATAACTAAAATTATAAGGGAAACAAGTAAAAGGAGGGCAATTGGCCCTGGCTTCTGCAGTTTAAGCAATTTGGTAACTTTTCAATACTTTGCTAAACTGTATAGAAATTTAGCATCATCTGGATTTGGAGAAAGGAAGTCACCTGCACTGTGGTCAAGTAGTAGCATACCAGTACCCAAACCTGCTCGCTCAGGTACTGTACAAGAATTACATAAGTTACGATAATCCATTGAAAGACGAGGCGATGAAAAAAAAAGAAGCTAATGCAAGAAACTTTCTACATCAAGAACGATTGATAGAAGCACCTCTCAAACAAAATAATTTATTAGAACAATTAATTGTTAGGTACAAGAAAATAAAAAGTAAAATGTAAAAATGCATGTATGTACAATCGTGGCCATCCAAAAGTGAACGATACCTAGCGAACATTTCCGTATTTTTCGTTAGGAGTTATTTTGATAATAAAAAGTTATAGTAAATAATTTTTAATAAAAATGAGGCTGAGAAGTAATTAATAGATATATTATTATTGTGAAAGTAAAATTATTTTAACTTAAGAAAAATTAACAAAATATTAATGTCGTTCACTTTTGGATGGCTGCGGTTGTACCAACTGTCTATTTTAAATATATATATATATGTCAGCTCTGCAGCCCTTCAAGGCCCTTGGCTTGGTTGATTATTTTCCTCCATTCGCCCCTATTTTTCGCTCTTTCTTTCCAGTCGTGTATTCCCAAAAGGTGTAGGTCTTCTTTCACACATCTCATCCATTCCTTCTTCGGCCTTCCTCTTCCTCTCCTTTCGCCTGGTGCTTCTAGTAAAATTCTTTTTCTCACTCTTTTTCCGTTCATTCTGAGTATGTGTCCAATCCACCTTAGTCTTTGCAATTTAATGAGGGTTATGTCTGGTTCCTTGTATAGATTTTTAAGCTCTACGTTTGTGAGTTTTCTCCATGTTTCATCTTCTTTAATTCCTCCGTATATCCTCCTTAATATTTTCCTCTCCCATACTCTGAGTTTCTGTTGTGTCTCTTGGTTTAGTACCCTCGTTTTGCTCGCATACAACACTGCTGGTCAGATCACTGTTTTATAGATCTTAGTTTTCACCTTCGACGACACATGTTTTGCACTGAACACTTTCCATGAAGCACCTGCACTTTTATTCCCTGCTGTTAGTCTTTTTTCTATTTCGTTGGTTTGATTCCCATTTTTCGATACTTTTGTACTACTACTACGGTTTCAAAAATGTACTCCTTCCCCAATTCATTTCGTATTTTTAGATTTTCCTTGGCGATGCCTTTTCTCCTGGTCATTTCCACGTATTTTGTCTTTCTCTCGTTTATTGTTAGGCCGTATTTTCTTGATGTTTTCTCTAGTCTTTTTATTAATTCTTTAAGTTCTTCCTTGGTTCTGGCCATTATTGTTATGTCGTCAGCATAAGCTATGCATTGGTGTGAGTTCTTAGTGATTGTGGTTTCTGTATTTAGTTTGCTCTCTCTCTTATAATTTTTTCTAATATAATGTTGAAAAGAATCGCTGAAAGTGGGTCTCCTTGTCTTAGACCACTATTTGTGCTGAAACTTTCCGACACGTCTCCTTGGAACTGTATTTGGTTGTCTGTTTCTATTAGCGTCATCTTCACTAATTTTACCAACTTGTCTGGAATCCCAAATTCCTTCATGGCCTCTAGGAGTTCTGTTCTTTTTACGCTGTCATGCGCTTGTTTATAGTCAATGAACAATGTGTGTAGATGAACCCCTCTTTCCAACAGCTTTTTTTGGATTTGTTTTATTATGAAGATCTGGTCGGTCACTGATCTGTCTTGCCTAAAACCACATTGGTACTCTCCTATTATCTTCTCAATATAAAGTCTCAGCGAGCACTTTATAAATTACACCCAATAATGTGATGCCTCTGTAATTTTCGCATTGGTACCTACTTCCGCTTTTGTATATTGGACATATTATTGCAGTTTGCCATTCCTTGGGCATTTTGTTATTCTGCCATATATTTTTTATTAACAGATGGATGTTCTGGTGCAGCCTCTTTCCTCCGTATTTAATCAGCTCTGCCTGTATCTTGTCCTTACCAGGGCTTTAGTGGTTTTTTAACTTTTTGAAAATTTCAGTGATGGTTTCCAAGCTGGGTGCTTCTATTTGTGCTTTTTCTGGATTCTCTGCGTCTTCCAGTTCTTCGTTGTTATTATTGTTTATGTTAAGTGTTTCTTTGAAATGTTCTACCAATTGTTTCAGCAGTTCGTCTTTTCCTCTTATCAGATCTCCTTCCTTACTTTGACAGTAACGTGTGCTAGGATGGTAGCCCTTCTTTTGTTGACCAATTTCTTTGTAGAAATTTCGTAGTTTGTTATTGTGCATTTCTTCCAGCCTCTATCTTTTCGATTTCCTGTTTCCTTTTCTTTTGTCTACATATTTTCTTGACCTCTTCTTTTTTCTTGTTCCCAGTCTTCTATCTTGACCTCCGCTGTTAAAAAATGTATAATTTGCTGTCTGTTATTTGGTTCTCTTTTTGTTTTGTCTCTTGTATCGCTGCTATGTCTATTTTGTATTTCTGTAGCTCTCTAGTGAGCTGTTTTAGGGCTCCTTCGGAGTAGGTTCCGCGTACGTTCCATGTCGCTATTTGTATCGTTTCTTCCTGTATCTTACTCGTTTTCATTTTCTTTGCTTGTGTCGTCATTGATGTATTAGGTGCAGGGTTTTGTTTTACTTTTTTGAGCTGTAACTTGCCTGAGCTTTTGCTCCTATTACTACCGCTCGTCCTCTTTTTTATCCCATTTATATTCCTCGCCATTAATTGTTATTTTTTGATAGCCAATCCTCACTGTGTTGCCTTTCTGTCTTTCCTCTCTCCCTATGCTTCTGTATTCTTCTTGCTTCTACTGTCAGGTCATGGTCAATACATATTTTTGTGTTTCTTAGCTTGTTCTTTGCTGTCATAACTTCTTGCTTTTTACTCCATGATTCTACTTCTGTTACTATTGTTCCTGGATATGTTTGATTCTTTATCAGGTAGGTTTTCCAAGTTTCGCGTTTACTAGTAATTTTTCGTTTATTAGTTTCCTTACTCCTTCCATCAGGTTTTCTTCTTTTAATTCCATTCCTTTTATAACAATATTGTTTTTCCTCCTTTCTTCTCCTCCTTTTCCATTTTTGTTTCCAGTGCCTTGATTCTTTCTATCAGCTGGCCTTTTTCTTCTTGCCATTTTTCTTCATTTCTTTTCTTATTTCCTTCACGTCCGCCCTTATTTCCGTCGTGTTTTGTTTTGTTTCTCGCAGTCCTTCTTAAAATTCCTCCATTTCCTCTTCCTCTATTCCGGTGTTGTCTGATGCGTTTGCCGCTTTTTTCCTATCCTCTTGTGCTTTTCTCTGTTCTGGCGATCTTACTGTCTTTTTACTTTGGCTAAAAACTTCGTAGTATTTTGCTCCTCGTTCTGCTTCTTCTTCGTCGTTATCCTTATCTCTTGCGCGTTTATTTCTTTCCGTGTTCATTTGTCGTTTTGCTCCGTATTCACAGGTTTTGCGAGTCTTATTTGGAGATTTCGCGCAATCCGAGCTTTTCGAGAATACCGGACAGGGCTCTGTGTTGACAGCTGGTTTTCGTCGCGATTAAGCGACGCGTATTATACGAAGCCCGCGTAACACCTACCACGTTGTTCACTTTTAAAGTTTGTTTATAAAACTTCGGGTGTTCCGGCTTCACAGCCGTTTATATTTGTTTAACCCGCTGTGTTTTGGTTTTGTTTTTCTTATCTTAGCGCTCGGATCGGAGCTTGACCTTTCGCGTATCGTATTTCACGTGCGCGCCGATTCAAGACTCGCTAAGCTATTGAGTGTCGAGTTAATTACAATTTCGCCACTATTTGTAATTCATGTCACTGTTCTTGCCGTTTCGGTTCTCACTTTGTACTGTTGCACTCTTACCTCTGTGTTTTCTGCGTTGTTTTAAATATTACTAAATAAAAATATAAAATACATAAATCTAATTCTAACAAAATTGAAGATCTTTGAGTAAGGCTTAGTGTGAATAGTTGACGACAAATTTCATATTGTATGGCAACTCCTGGTTCTTCATAATTTCAGAGATTAGTTTCCTCCGGCTGATCATTAGTCACCCGTTCTTCATCACGGTAATGGGTTTGATGTCCAGCAAATCAAAGAAAAACCAATACAAGTTATTCTGCGGTAATGTAGGCTCTTGTATTAGCTAAAAACAAATAACTAATTATAATACGATCAGGAAATAAGAAAAATAAGCAAGTTTACTATTCTTAAGAAGATCTAGATATACACTTCTCCAATAAATTAACGCACCACCAAAAAGTAGCCAAACGTTTAAAGTAAATTTTTGTCAAAACCACTTATCCGATTTGGACGATTTCTTTTAATGACAGGTTGTCTCTTTCAGAAAGTTAGTGTACTACTTTATTCACATAGAAACTTTTTTTTATAAATACCGGGTGCATATTTGATTTCGCTCGATGCTACAGGGCAGTCCGTGAATACCGGACTCTGATTGGTCCGTGGTGCGCCGCGCAATGCTTGGCAATGCTTCGTTTTCCTTTATGTAGGTAATTCTGTAGGCAATAAGTAAAATGATTGTTCAATAGATCTAATACCTGCTTTTGTTTACACCCGGACTAGCTCTGATACGTACCTACTGTCAACACCTAATTGCAACTTAAAATTGAGTAACATTCCAAAAATAATATGAACATAATACAATTGAAAACCAAATATAGGTTATAACAAAAATAAATCTTCATAGATCTTATGAAGTACATCAACACAAACTGCAGCAGCTTTGCAAGAAAATAATATAAGCAGCGACTCCGACAAGTATTAAAAGACGACGAAATTCAAAATAACAAATAAGTATAACTACTTATTTATTGTTTCATACAATTCAGCTTAAGTAGTTTCTGAATAGGATGATTTCTTAACACCAAAACAGGGTAAATCTTGTCTGTTCATCTATAGATAGATAGATATTTATTGGTGCTAATATGCAACAAGTGCACTTACGTAAGTCAAAAGAAAAAAAAAGATTACAATAAAATTAAAACTAATAAGAATCATCGGTTCAAATTCAAACGTCATTCAAGAAGGACACGAAGTTGGCTACCAATCAGAGCCCGGCATTCCCGGTCCGCGTTGTGGCATCGAGCGAACTCAAATATGCATACCGGGTGTAACAATTATAACGTGTTTTTTCCATAAAATTTATAACACCCTGTGGGGTTCAACAGTTACAATATCAAGTTATAATTCAAAGCAAACTCTAGCGTTAATAAAGTGTGTTTTCGGTGTTAGTCTAACATTTTCTTGTTACAAAATCTTTAATTTTGTCAGTATGCAACGTGAAACACGAACTCTTACTTGCAAAGAATGTGCTCAAGCCTTAGTTCTGATTGAGGAGGGTTGAAATTATCAAAAAACTGCTTTTTGACAGCTGTATTTACCTGATGAAAGTTTATTACTGTTTCTTTCTGTTTTTTCATAGCCTGCTACTTTAGTGCTTTTAATGCAAATTAAAGTCAATAAAAACATGATATGCTATAAAATTGGGTTTCTCTTGCAGTAGCTAAGATAAAAAAGTAAATCAAAAAACGAAATGTTATAAAAAGATAACTCTAGAGTCTTGATATTGTAACTGTTGAAACCCACAGGGTGTTAGAAATTTTATGGAAAAAACTTTAACCTTTTGGCTACTTTTTGGTGGTGCGTTAATTTATTGTAGAAGTGTACATCAATACGAACAAATTTTTCTGTTGTTTTATGTACTTTTTAACAATTCATGCGAAAATGTTTTGTAAATTTGTCGCTTGTATAATACCTACGAGTAAACAATAATGAAAAAGTTTCCAAACAATTCCTATTATTGTATTATTCACTACAGTATTATAGTTACTTCAAGTGAATTTTTTATGGTACTTCTAGTCCCTTTCTCACAGGTATGTAAAAAAATCAAGCATATTCATCTTTTGAAAATGACGAACTGCATGATATATCATTTCTTCGATTATACCATCATCTTCCATCGACAGTTTCAGGTTATGGTGGCCCAACTAACCTAGGACAACTAATTTCATCCCTGTTTTCCTATTTTCTGTGAATGAAACGATGAAGGAGTGCTTCATTTGTAATGTGGGATCCTTACTACTCCAAATTCGAATATTCTGGGGCTAACATGCCCATTAAAGTAAAATTTGGCTAATAAAAATGATTGGATTTGACTCTTCTTCATTGAAATTTCCAAAAATAAATGTTAAAACTGACCTTTTTTGGTTAATCCTATTCTGAAATTTCCTAAACGGACATAAATTAATAAAGATGTAGATGCAAATCTTGCCTCAATATTCCGCAACAGGTAAGTTCCGTAAAATTGTAAATTTCCCAAAACTCGCAATGTATCAGCTTCAGGAATTTCCACAAGCAGCTTCACTGATATGTTTCTTTTTTTTTTTAACAGTAATCGCACTTAGCACTACTCGTGGTGTAATGTTAGCACGCTCTAACTGTGTTTGATAATTCCCTAAAAACAAAAAAACATACCAACAATAGACTTTGCATTAATATAATTCAGAAAACATTTATTATGCACATTATTCTATTTCTTACCTATCGTACAGGAGTTTTTTCCTCCACAACCAGTTTGTTTCTTATTTTCTGATGCTTTTTTGAATGACTTTTTAAAACTCTTCCATTTGTGTATGCATTGTTGAGCCGTATATCAGTGTCCATGTTCTGTAGTTGCCTTAGCTACTACTAGAGTGGCTTCAAAGCAAGAAGTACATAGGCGTGGCTACAGTTATGCGCCAATAGACGGCATCAGTGGCGTAGCAATAGGTATTTTTAGAGGGCACATTAAAATTCCCATTTTCAAGGAAAACTTTTCATGCTGATTTATTTTTGGTTTCAAATGCAAAATAAATTAGCATGTCATAAGAAGTACAAGCTCTACCAGAAGCTCGCGAGGCCGCCTTCCCCTAAACGCTTTCCGGCACGGGAGGACTCGCCGTGCGTCACCCGCTCCATTCCGCGCGAGGAATTATTACTAAATTTGCCCGTTTTGCTGTGAATTTTTGCCAAAGCTGTGCATGGAACTTTGCCATTTGGTCGTGGCAGCATTTTAGACAACAGCTGGGAATCTGGCAGAGGGCGCAGGCCAAATGCTCTTGAATACGCGTGCAACCTGAGAAAGTTCGAATATGGCGCTACAGACAATAAATGACTAACCCCAATGCGTCGTCATGTAGCTACCAGACTGTAAGGTGCTCGCCCAAACTCCTTTTTGATATTATTAACTGGTTAATAGTCATGGAAACATGTAAAAAAAAATGACACGACGAACGGCAATGAACTGAATACAACAGCGGAAATCACCTTGTTGAACGTAATGGACTCGTCCGAACGTTTCTAGCGTTCTGCCGAGGCCATCGATAACTAAAAGGCCGGCACCTCCCGAGTCATGAGTCATACCGCGTAGGCCGAGATTAGCACTGTGTTATACGGCGTTAAGGGTAAAATCAAGATATTTGTAAGCTAGGAATATTTATTAAATCATATTTCTACAAATAACAAAGAACATATATTGTTAGGAAGCTAGCAAAGTAAATTCAATACGAAAATAGAAACAAAAACAAACAATACGTACGTAATATACAGGTACAAGTAAATCTAATATAAAAATCCTACGATGAAAGTGTTTTAATTTTTCTATTTTTTGTGCCGTAAGATATATCATCATTTTTCTTTTTAGAATAATTGTTTAACAATATGTTAACCATGATGTTCAAAGCTTGTTGAATCAGGGTACCAACAGTAATGCCACATTTGCAGTAATCATCAACAAATACATCATTTTTCTGAAGAACTTGATACGACAAAGAGTAAAGTAACCGCTTTTGGTTTCCGCATTGAATAAACTGTGTTTCGTATTTACTAGACAACAGCAAATTAAACGTAGCTAAAGCGTAAGAGCACATATTAAAAATTATATCAGATGGGTACAGAAGACCTCCCCTATCAATTGCTTTCAAATAACATTCATTTGCAGTTTCTCGTGAAAGATCAAGATTTTTCTCTATAGTTGTTAATTTACGACATTCGATGCATTTAATTTTCTTATTAACTCCACGCGCAATATATCCACCTATAAAGGTTAAAGCTTGTAATATATTCGAATCAAATTCAGGCACGATTTTTTCGCAAAGAAATTCTTTAAAATTATTTTCAATAATTTCCTCCAGATGATCTTGGTCAGTATACTCAAAATGTTTCAAATAAAATGTCCCTGAAGTGGACGAATTCAAACTTATAATTGAAAGCATTTTAAGTCTTCTTTCGGATTGCAAAATTTCGGTAGCCGACACATGATACTGCCCACCAGACATTTGTCTGTATTGTCCAAACCTACCCTCCAAAGAATCAGTTTGGAATTTACCTAGGAGAACAAATTTCACCTGGCCTATTTCACCTGACAGCAAGTAATTGCATAATTCTATGTGTGTGTCTGTAGTATGTTTTAGGGCACAATATGTATCTGGCGTTAATCTACCGCTTTTAGATGCAACACCTACCCTTAGATCGTTCCACTCTTCTAACCAAGCAGAAAAATCTGTTAAAAATTTAACCTGCACTCCCAGTAAGTCAGAGATGGCATCCCGCTTCTGGTCTCTTAAACAGATTCCTTTTCGTAAAGCTTTAACGTTTACAATATTCCACCAACTCGCGATTGTTTCAAGAAAAAGAATTGTTCCATCGGCATCTTTAAACTCGCGATTTTCTTGTTGTTTTAATTTTAAGGCAGCGACGTTTTTTTCGTCAAATAGTTTGCATGCAAGTAAAACATTTTGCCTTTCCATATTTGTAGGAAACAAAACTTTTCTACTAAGGGCCGGAGCAGTTTTTACTACAGAATATTGCTCTAGTTGATAAAGTTTTTTCAAATGCTGTAGGTTTGCAATTATATACAAAGTATTAGTGTCATTATTATCTGAAGGCACTGGCAAATAGAAACACTGGTTGGTGACTTTTTGGTTCAACCAATTATTTCGGATGCATTTCAAAAGGTGTACAGTGTCAAATAATAAGAACAACCTTTTGTTGGAGTATGGATTAGTGATAAAATTTTGAAGAGAACCTCCACACAGTAATTGGTACATTTTCCGATTTACCCTGTTGTTATCTCAACAAAGAGTTAGAACATGATAGCCACATTCATGCAACAGTTTAATTACGTTCAATAACATATTTTTAAGTTCCTCGCTGATCATATTTTTTACTGGATACATAGCTACCACGCCTTTATTTTTCGAAAATATTGACCCTATCATAAAAACCTGCATGGTTGTAGCTACTTCATTGCTGCCAGTAAATCCTTCCAATTATCCACCTTTGTATTGAATTTCAGGTCGTAAATATATTTCATCTAACATTAAGTTAACAGTTAGTTCACTTTTGTTTAGAATTTCACACTTTCTTTTTAAATAATTTTTATGTGAATCTTGAATGCCACTCCCACATCCATCAATACGACTCGATAAATTTTTTAAATACTTCGGATGTGGTAGTTTTAGATATCCACTAGCCCTTAGCATTTTATATGCAGCTGGATAGGTAAAATATAATTGTGCAGAAAACACAAGTTTTTCTGGTGAATAATGGTGTTTGTTATTGATACTCATATCCAATTCTTCATATAAAAATGTTATCTTTGAAACAAAATCTTTATCAACATCCTGGTCTGGTTCATCAGATATTTTATTTAAATATTCCTCTAACAACAAGCAGGACATCTTTAAATTATCCGCCGTGGGTAGCGTAAACGAATCCAGAAAATTAATTAATGCAGTAAATATCGACCACTTTGTCAACTTGACCTCGTTTTTGAATAATTTTTTAAAAATGTGAGGGTAACACTTTTTTCCGTCATAATGCACATTGATTTGTAAATCTGAAGTAATTTTTAAAGACGTAATTATTTTAGGGACATCATCAGTAAATAAAGTAAAACATAATACGAAATTTTCCGATTTTTTACAGAACCAGTGGTTGGGAATATGTGAAACACAATTCTCGGAAAACCATTCATAATTTTGTATGTGATCTGCAGCTTCCGCTTCTAAGATTGCGCCTTCTTCAATTTTCTTCTTACGTAATTCAATTTCTTCAGCCCTTTCATCTGGCGTTTTTCGTTTAGCAGGTAGTTCTGAAGATAGATATGAAGGCTGATTAGGAAATACAGTCGGATATGCATCTTCAGTTAAAGATATCGTCTTTTTGGGTACAGACTGAAGTTTTCCATCCTGTGTTTTGACGGTACTATTGCTTGATATAAATCTGTCTTCAAAGTGTTTAATGCAGATTCCCGAATATTTGCTTGGAAGGAAATTTTCACGGTTGATTTTTTTTACCCATAAAGCGCGCATTTTTTCGTCATTTGGAAACTTAAAAGTTGACACATTCTCACGTGTAATATCCTTCACAAAAACATAATTTGACTTGCAAAGTGGCACACAACACTTTCTGCCCATCTACAAAAAATAATAAAAATAAATATCCTAATTATCATCTTAAGATCCACTATTTTAAATTACATCTGGCCATCATACATACGTTTAGTGTTCAGGGTTGGTATTCAAAATTCTTATTAGTTTATACTTAGCATACATACCTTTAAGAAATCACACAATTAATTTTTATAAATAATAATAACTGCTTCACATGCAAAAGTACATTGCCAAATTTAGCAACCTTTCAATTACTCAGAACGTAAAGAAATGGTATATTACTTTAGCATAAACACACTCGAGTCGCCTCGCCTAGCCTCAACACAGTCAAAAGTCGGCCTACGCTGTGTGACTGATTGGGGTTGTGGAAGGGGAAGTTGCCGGCCTTTTAGTTATCGATGGCCTCGGTTCTGCGCATCTATGACGCGGTGTACTTTACAAACTGAAAGACTTCTACCAACATCTGCCGTAACGTTTTAACTTTTCTTTTTTTGACATACTGCTTTTTGTTCCAGTATAATTTAATAAACTGCTATGTATCGGTCCATGGTGCTACCTCGTGATTGCCTGTGTTATCTGGTAAATTAATATTTTCTATATCTGCAGCCTCTTCTTCTTAGAAAACTGCAGTATTCGTAGCGTGGGTACTCAATTTAGCATTATCATTGTAGTCTGATATTCTTAGGAGCAACAAACGATTTCCATTGATTTTCACCAACTGCTCATCTACTTCTACCGCCCCAAGTGGCAGTCGATATTGTAAACCAACTTGCACTTTTCTAATTCCTCAGCAAGTGAAGAAAATTGAATAGCTATAAGCAGTTTACAACAACGTATTTTACTCAACTAAATAGAACGTGAACAAGTGCTCGATGGCAAACGAATGCATTTATAACCATTTGTTAGTTTGTATGTATTATCCTATGTTTAACTAATGTTTGTTTCTTTGTAACTTTATAATCGCAAATAGAATACGACTAAGGTGTTTCTCTAGTATGTGTCTTCATGTGCCTCACTAAAGTACCTTTCTCTGCTGCTTTATATTCGCAAATTAAACAGGGATAAGGTTTTTCGCCTGTATGTGTCCTCATATGGATAACTAACTTCTGTTTTGTTACCGCTTTAAATTTGCAAATTGAACATGAATAAGGTCTTTCACCTGTATGTACCTTCACATGATTAACTAAGTTACCTTTCCTTGCCGTCCTATATTCGCAAATAGAACATTCATGAGGTTTCTCTCCTGTATGTGTCTTCATGTGCATCACTAAAGTACCTTTCTCTGCTGATTTATACTCGCATATTGGACAAGGAAAAGGTTTTTCGCCTGTATGTGCCCTCATATGGATAACTAACTTCTGTTTCGTTACTGCTTTAAATTTGCATATAGAACAGGAATAAGGTTTTTCATCTGGATATGTACTTTCACCTGTATGTCTCCTCATATGGACAACTAACTTATATTTCCTTGCCGCTTTATACTCACAAATAAAACAAGAGTAAGGCTTTTCACCTGTATGTGTCTTCAAATGGTTCACCAAGAATTCTTTCCGAGTTGCTTTATATTCACAAATGGAACAGGAATAAGGTTGTTCACCTGTATGTTTCCTCATATGAAAAACTAAAGAACGTTTCGCTGCGGCTTTATACTTGCAAATAGAACAGGAATAAGGTTTTTCGCCCGTATGTGTTCTCATATGGCTAACTAAGTGCTGTTTCACTGTTGCTTTATATTCGCAAATGGAACAAGAATGAGGTTTTTCTCCTGTATGTATCCTCATATGGATAACTAACTTATCTTTCCTTGCCGCTTTATACTCACAATTAAAACATGAATAAGGTTTTTCGCCTGTATGTGTTCTCAAATGGTTCACTAAGAATTCTTTTCGTGCTACTTTATATTCGCAAATGGAACATGAATACAGTTTATCAGCCATATGTGTCCTCATATGTCTTTCTAGACTACTTTTTTGTGCTGTCTTGTATTCACAAATGGAACATAAGTGAAACTGTTTTCCATGCGTCATCATATGTTTTGAGAAATTACTCTGGTCTTCTGCTGCATATCCACAGGGTTTGCAAACTAACCGTTCTTTTAAAATGCTTCCATTTGCTCCACACATAGCAACTAATTCATCTTTTATATCCAGTTCCTCATGTTTAATATTCAATTCGTGATAAGTTGTGTTATTGATAGTATCTTGAACGATCTCGTGTACATTTAAGGGTGAGACTACTTTACTGTCTTCGATTTTCATTTGTGATTCATGTATGCTGCTGGCCGTTGTACTACAAAAATTATTATCCGTAAATTCCTGTTTCACGTTCATTTTGATAACAGATATGAATAGTCCAAATTTATCAAATGCAATAACTGAAAACAAAAGCAAAACGTAATTCAATTAGGTTAAGAGCAGGCTGTCAGAGGAGTGGGAGAGTTTGACGTATTAAATTGCCGTAAGATGGCAGTAATGTTCATTATTAAGAATATTTATTTTTGGCTCTACTAGTATGTTGAAATCTGCAGTATGATAGGTGGGTGCCACTACACGATAACAGATGGCACTTTCGCATTGCTTATTTGAAATTGCAACTTGAGAATTACTTGGGCCTGGAGACACAAGTTTGTTTTGCTGTCTGTGTTTACTAAACGATTTCTGCCTGTGCAGCAGTTTCGAACGCAATTTGAAACCAAACGAGCCTTCGGTGCGTGTGAATAGTGAATAAGTGTTGATTTTATTGGTAGCAGTGATGTTGCGTGGAAATATAAGTAAGTGATTTTTGTGTGTCATTAGTTGCTATAACATGGTATTGTTAGAATTTTAGATTGGTTTGTATCATCAAATAAAATCACATACACACAAAGATTATTGACAGAAAATATTAGTTATGAAGGGCCCAATAAAACTGATGACATCACCAGTAATTATGGAAATTCTTTGTAAGTTGCTTAACAGGTATTAACTATTGAATAGAATCTATGTATGATCATTGTTGCAGTTTTAGAACTCCAAACCTGAAATTAAGGACATACGAAGCAGGAGTTAAGAAAGTTACAGGAAAAGGAATATGGCGTTATATCATCTCATCATCTTCGGAATATGGCCAGTAAGAGTACAACAAAGTATGTAAATTAATATTCTACTGTGATTTCTGATTTTAGAATTTAGAATGATCCATTAAGAGTGGAATGTGACACTACTCCAAAGCAACCTTGTCCGGTTACTGGAAACACAGTAGTAGAGTTGGGACCATATTCAACTAAACTGTGTAGGGCAATTTGGAAATCCTATTTATAAAAGCGAAAGGCAATTACGATTAACAGCATCAATGTTTGGAAGGATAATAAAGAGACGGCCACATAGGTACCCCTTGCCATAATGTTAAAAGTTGTTTGACCCAAAATAATTTTTACGCAGAAGCTACAGAGTATGGCATTTCCAAAGAGCAAGTTGCCATTGAACAATTTCAGCAGGAAACAAATCTAGTAGTGAAATCTGGCCTGTGGGTAGATTTAGATTATGGTTTGCTAGGAGCATCTCCTGATGGTAAATATTATTTTCCTATTCCCATTATTAAAGGACCCATGTTATAAATGTTGACTGAGTTTACCTACTCGAACCATTTTATAGGCATCGTCGAACAAGATGCAATTTTGGAAGTCAAGTGCTTCTATTCCGCCCGTGATCTTGAAGCTACTACCATAGATGAGGTGATAAACTTGAAACAAAGTAGCATTTGTTTAGAAAAGAAAGGACCGATAATACGTTTGAAAAGGAATCATTCATATTATTATCAAGTGAGTATCTATTCAAATAAGGAAATTAAAATGTTATTAAGCTTTTTTTAGGTACAAGGTCAAGAGGAAATTCTAGACCACTTTGGCTCAGGACGATGACCTCAATCACATTGTATTTACTGTCAATCTTTAAAAATGATGTTTTCAAAGCCTACCTGTTATTTTAATTTCATACAAGAGACGCGGTAAAGCATTTTTCATCATTTCAGGGGTGGACTTTTGTGTATAGGTAATTTGGGTTAAATCGGCTTATTTTGAGTTCTATGTGGACAGCAATAACGGAGTTGTATAAATATTGGTTGCAAAAAAAATTAAAAAGATCATAGACAATTTTATTAATTTCATTTAAGTAATGATAATGAAAATACTCCTCAAATGTTTAAAAATAAAAAGGGAACGGTTGTTTTATGATAAATTGTGCTCATTTGTAAAGCCAGGTATTTTTAAATTGTTCAATATGTTTATTGTAAACTCAGTGTATTTTAACTATTTTGTTAACATTGTTTTACACCCTGTTGGTTCTTTTTTGTAAATAAATGAGCAGTTATCTAACTACTTTGTCAATTATTATGTATCTAAATAAAATACAGTTATATAGGTACAACTTCAATGTCGGTTTGAATTCAGATACTATATCTCTTGCTTGTATGTTTCCGTGTATGAATCAGCGAAGAAGAATAAATCGGTAATTATAGGTTATATCCCGAGTACTATGAATTTAATCAATTAAAATTATGCAAAGCTGGTTGTTAGGGAAATTTAAGGTTGAGGGATTTTATTTTGAATTAATAACGAAAACATTTGCTCAAAAGTAATATTTTGCTAACATGTAGTTTTGCATAATTTTGATAAGATTGAATTAATTGTATAAGCCGTTCACGATCTTTTTGGGTCAGGTGAGGCTATGACCATCTAGTAATTTTGTTGGCAGTACCTCTGTTGCAACTAAACTCCCTCATGGAAATTGACAATTTTTGTGTTAGGTTAGGTTGTTTTCAGTTTAAGGTTATATTTTCTGAATAGGTACATTGTTGCCGGATATTCTCTAGTCTCCACATCGACTCGCTTTCTTTTAAATGTGGTCTGTCCTTCTTAAATTGGAAGTAGCATCGTTTAGTGGAAATTTTTTGTTGCAACAAAATTATTTTGGGCATTTTGACTTTTCCTTTGACGGAAATTAAAATTATTTTTACACATTTGATAAATCATTTATTTTCTTACGAATATTAAAATATTAAATCTGGCAATGTGGTGCAAGAAAATGTCGAACAGACACTGACAGAAAAAAAAAGTTGCATCCGCTACATCATCGAATCAGTTAGTCCAACATGAAAAGAAAAAATCATAGCCAACTCTGTCCCAAAAAGGTCGTGAACGGCTTATATGAGGGGTACCTATATTTAAAGATTATTTCTTGAATGAGATTAAATTAAATCAAAATAGCATATTTACATTTTATTTTGAATATAGTTTCCTGAGTAAGGAATAGTAGGTATTAATTATTTTTGGTAAAGTTTGTACAATAGATGAAGCTATTTCAATTTTAGTAAACAATTCATGATTGTCAGGAAGATTCTGGTCTTGCATGTTCTCCCACAACAATTTCACCTTGAACCCCCAGTTTTTCAATACAGTAGTAATATATTCCATTGATGCAGTCTGGTGCAAAGTATATTTTTTTTCTTCACAAATGCTGTGAATTGCCTCCATATTGATTTGTTAGTTGTACCTGTATTGACGGGGACACTATTTTTTATTGCTTTGTCGATTAATGAACTACAAAAAATCTTTACTGGTACTCATTGTGAATGGTGCGACGTTTTGCAATTTTCAGACTCGAAATGAATTTGTTTGTTAGTATTCGTTTACCATAATAACGCAATACAAGAAGCACTGCGATGCTCAGTAATTCTAAAATATTTGTCAATATAAACGTCAAAAACATCAGAAAATGAATTTCTACCAAGCAATATTTTAGAAAGTACCTAGTTCTGAAAGTCAAACTAGTGAAATACATCATACTCGATGCTACTATCACTTGGAAAGTGTTCTAGGCCAGATATTCCATTATCCTAATCAAAATTACCCTTTTCAAATTGGCGGGCTTTAATCGCCCCTAAGTTTTAGCAAGGATTTTGTTCACTATGTAATGCCATAAACAACAGAAAATCGGACTTTATGATTGGCCAGTTTAGGTATGAAGGAAATAATCAAGCAAAAAATGTAACAAATTATCAACTAGCTATTAGTAGGTTTAATTTTTACTTTTTACTATAAGCAGACATCTCCATTATGCCGACCCTTTTTTACAGTCCCGACGGTGTCTGCTTATGAGAGATTTTACTGTATTACATAAAAAAAATCAAATCTGTATTGCAATTATTACAGTTATTAAAAAAGTTATGGGAAGTGTAAATTTTTATGTAACCTGTATAGCTATCCATATAATAGCCAGCGCCATCTCAGTGGCAATAGCTGAAACGTTATATGCACAAAGGCATGTAGAGGTCATGGAGTTGTCAATAATTTGCCCAAAAATTCCATTTTCTCAATAAAGACTGTATAGATTGATTTCAAATTTTAGGTAATTGATGTGGTTAGCCTTCTAGTGGCAATAACAAATTATTATGTTTGTAGGTGATTTTATTTTTTTTTATTTTTATGATTTCAGACGATGAGTTACTGTATTAAAACAATCCATTTCGCATTGAAACTTTGTTATTGCCATTATAGGTATTTCTTCATGGCTTTAGTGTTTCCTCCAAACTTAGATATTCATTTAAATTTAAAATAATGACATTATTAGAAAGGTCTGCTTTTCGCTTACGGCGCCATCTGTTATTAATCGTGTCTGACGGCCCCCTCTTAATGTAAATTCAATTGTATTATCAAACGCCAGTGCGTAATCACTTAAGAAATCAGCTGATAGCAAGCCTGTATGTACACTGTAATACACCATTTGAGCAGCCTGACCTTGAGGGCCCGGCTTTCCCCAGTTTCAAATTTTACAAGTTTTGCAAGCCAGTCGAAGTGCGTCCTGTTATCACAACATAAAGCTGGATGTTTGCATGGCATTCAAATATGAATATCTTGCTATTTATTATAACTGTCA
>CALNHX010010317.1:0-41391 GCA_940337035.1 Agriotes lineatus | reverse complement strand
GTTGCCATGGTAATCTTCTGATCTGATATAGACACAGCCGCCATATGCATTTTCAGACGCATCACAAAAAGAGTGAAGTTGGACAGTCCTGGGAAAATTGCAAACCACTCTTCGATCTACTGAAATGTTATTTAAAACAGAAAGTTGATTTCTATATTGATTCCAGGTTGTATATAATTCGATTGGAAGTGATTCATCCCATTCGAGTCCTAACTGCCATAACTGCTGCATTATTAATTTTGCCGTTATCGTAACAGGTCCAAGTAAACCAAGGGGATCATAAATACTGGCAACTGCAGATAAAATTGTCCTTTTGGTTACTCTGTCTCTGGTTTTGTCTGCCTTTATAGAATATTGTAGTGAATCGTTGGCAGCTTTCCATAATAGTCCTAACGTTTTGTTCTGCTTGTTTTTGTCAAGAAACAATGCATTTGCCTCTGTATTGTGAACTGGGAGATTTTCTAAGCATTTATTTTCATTAGAAGCCCATTTTCGTAATGTAAAGCCAGCTTGCTGTAATAGCACAATGAGATCATTTCTAGTGGTGATTACTTCTTGAATGGAATCTCCTCCAAATAATCCGTCGTCTACATAAAAATCTCTCAAAATTGTACGTGCTGCTTCAGGGAAACGCTCTTGTTGGTCAACGGCTAGCTGACGTAGACATCTCATTGCTAGAAATGGTGCACAAGCTGTTCCATAAGTGACCGTCATTATCTGAAAAATTGATACCGGTTCGTCCTCGGATCTTCTCCAAAGTATTCTTTGTAGATTAACGTCTTCCTCGTTGACCCTTACTTGGCGATACATTTTCTCAATATCCGCTGTCAAGACATATTTGTGAATTCGAAACCTTAGCAATATTTCAAATCTGTCTTGTTGAATTGGAGGTCCTACCATTAGTATGTCGTTTAATGATAAACTACTGGATGTTTTTGCCGAGCCGTCATAGACGACTCGGAGCTTGGTTGTCAGACTGTCTTCTTTGACCACAGCGTGATGAGGCAGGTAATATGTTGTTGTTGTATTAGCGGTGTTGGTTACAAGCTTCATATGGCCAAGTAGTTCGTACTCTTTCATAAAGTTATGATATTGACATTTTATGGCTGGTTGTTTATTCAATCTTTTCTCGAGGGCTAAAAAACGTTTCAAAGCTACTTCATATGATTCGCCGAGTAGTTTGATGTTTGCTTTAGTAGGCAGTTTTACTATAAAGCGACCGTTAATATCACGTGTCATATTAGCCAGAAAATGATTTTCACACGTATTTTCTTCATCGGAATACAAATTGCCGTGAGGTTTGCAATCTTCAAGCTCCCAGAAACGTCGAAGGTCGAAATCCAAATTTGCAGATGTAGACAAATTGCAAACTGTACTTGTAGTTATGTTATTTAATACGATTTTGCCTGTTACAATCCAGCCTAAATGTGTCTTTTGAAGTAGAGGTTGATTAATTGTCTTCTTGATTTGACCTATGCATAACAATCTCCAAAATAGTTCTGCTCCAATTAACATATCCACTTCTTTAGAGGTGAAAAATTCTGAATCCGCAAGTTTTATATTTGGTGGTATAACAAAATTTGTTTTGCAGATGGATACTTGAGGTAAATTTTCTGTAATTTTGTTTAAAACAAGACATTTTAATGTTGCTCCAAATGCATTAAAACGAGATTTAAAGCATACCGTTACTGCATGGTGAACTTGAACACTAGCTTGATTAATTCCTGCTACCGGCGTGGCCTTTGATTCTTTGGGCAAATTTAGGCGTGCTACTAACGAAGATGTTACAAAATTTGATTGCGAACCGGAATCTAGAAGAACCCTGCAAACGTGTTGATTTCCACTGCTGTCATAAACATTAATTAATGCTGTTGATAATAAAATTGTAGATAATTCCTGTGATGGCAGCGAGTGGTAACTAGTTGTAGCATGTTGTGCTTGGTCGGTTGAATTATTTCCATTGATTGAATCCGATTGCGACGTTGCAATTGCTTGAACTGCATTTTCCATAACCTGTGATTGTTGAACAGGTAAATGTAAAAGGGTGTTATGGCGTTTGTGACATTTCCTACAAGTGCTTGCAAAACAACGATGAGCTGTGGTTCTTAAGCAGTTTAAGCACATTCTTTTTGACTTCATTTCCGCGATTCTTTGTTCAATGGGCATCGCTAAGAATTTTTCACAGTGAACTACATAATGTTCTTGGGAGCATAATTGACAAATAAGCCTCTTTGTTAAAACATGTGTTAATGGAGATTTATGGAAGACCGATTTCGACTTAGGAGCGATTGGTTGTTGATTTGCACTTTTGGATATAACTTCCAACGTTTGGCATTTGTGGGTTAAAAATTCAATAAGCTGATTTATTGTCGGAAGCTCGTTTGAAGTTTGCCTGCTTTCCCATTCTTTGTTAGTTATGGGGTCCAGTTTAGCGGTGATTAAGTGAGTAAGCAAATCGTCCCAGGTTTCAGTCGGACGTTTTAGGGCCTTAAGTGCTCGCAGATGTTTTAAAATGCCATCCACTATTTCCCGTAATCCGTGTAAACTTTCCTTCGTCAACACGGGTAAATCATAGATAGCTTTTACGTGGTTTCGTACTATAATTCGCTTGTTGTCGTACCTGTTTTTAAGTAAAGCCCAGGCTTTTTGATAGTTTTCCGCCGAAATTCCGAGGGATTGAATTACATCAGAAGCCTTGCCAGAAACGGAACTTTTCAAATATTGGAATTTTTGTATGTCCGTTATTGAATTATTTGCATGGATCAATGATGAAAATGTGTTGTAGAATGTAAACCATTCCTCGTATAATCCAGAGAAACACGGTAGATTTATTCGCGGGAGACGAATTTGATTTTGCAATTGATTTTCGGTGTTGCTTGTAGGCTCATTTAGATTATTTGATGTATGGACGATCGTTGATTGATTATGCCTGGCAATGAGATCTTCAGCCTTACTAATTAACCGAAAATAATTGTTTTCGAATTCTTCGCGTTCTGTACCGTCAATTTCGTTTAGATCTACTTCATCAATTTGAGATTGTATGTCATCAAAGAGCTGCCAATGTTCTTGAAATTTAGTAGTACGTTGCCGTAACTCGATTGCGCTGAGATTGTTGTCGCTTATATTGTTTAAAGAGTTTAGAAAAGTGGAGAATCTTGTCACCGCGGATTTGATTTGGCCCCGCTTTGTTCTTAAACTCTTTAAAGCATTGTCTGACTCACTCATGGTTGGGGTTTGTTTAGGTGAATTAATAAGGAATGTTGCGTAATGTAAGGATTTCAATAAAGTGCTTAGCAGGGGTTTAACAAGCCGTTCCTGTGTGCCCTCGATCTTCTACCTGGGCCCAAAATAGCCCAAAATATCAGTGGTGTCTTTTAGATTAAACATTACCCTAACAGTAAGCTAGATATTGAAATAAATTTCGTAAATTCAAATAAAAATATGGCTCTATCATCGTAATGTACTTCTAAATGCCATTTCAAAAGCTATCCTTTCAGATTACAGGTTTATTCATTATCGTTCAACTGGTTTGAAGGACGATGTTCAACTTTGGTAATTTAAATACAACTCTATATATTTTAATATTTTTTGGTAAACTACCTTTTTAGTCACACCACGTAAGTCCAATTTGGTACATAAATTAACGGATTTCATTTATAGTACTAAAGGTTTTGTAACCATTATTAAATACAAATATGAACTAATAAGATATATATTTAGTAGCAGTATTATTAATCAGCTTACTAACTAAACTACCTAAACCGCATATATACCATATAACCTAAGTTTAAATAACACGAATAACTTAAAATCAAATTATAGTAAGTGTTCAAAATGCAGTCCATTATTAACTAATAATACTTGAACATATCAATTCTTTCAGTAAATCTTTTCATTATTAAACATGGCATGTAGAATAAACGGTGAGAGAAACTTGCTTTATTTACTACATTAAATTGTAGTCTTGATTAGTAAATTCAGTGCAGCATCTATGAATTTTTAAATCCACCAGTGACGTTCACGTCTACTAGATCTAACAGTGTATTAAAGATATAGCTTTACATATTCAATCAAAAATATCCTTAGTAGATATCCCTGGAAAGGTAATTTTAAAATTTACCAAAACTTCTAAAAATATACAAGGTGCATAATTTCAACCTCGTTTTACTAAAAAAGGGCGTTAGACTTGAGTCTGTCAAGCACCTTCTTTGTCACCGCAACGCATTTGAAACCAACAACACAACTTCTAGTTACTTCGTAATTAAGGCTAAATGTTTTAGGCGGTGGAAATTGATAGCTACAGATATTCCGATTACATGTATTGAATAGTTGTCATGTAATTAGCTGTAACGGGAATGCCTCTTGGAAAATGAAACAGTACTGAGATGTCATCGTGTAACAAGTACAGTATTCGTCTGAGCAATCTTTTTCCAGCATGTAAGTATGAAGCAGTCACAGAACTGATCTAAAATTGTGTTTGCATATGCCTCCCTTGTTAGAAGAGAATATTCTACTTAAATTTTCGTATAACTGCTTTATACGCAGATGACATCACGACAAAAATGCCTTAGAAGAAAGAATTTCAGATGTGGCAAATTCTAATCTTCAAGCTATTCGTAACCGTTACAACAAATTTAAAAAAAGATTTGAAATATCTTCCGAAAATGGGGGAACCAGGGTAGAATACATTTAATTTATACTAATTTTGCAATTATAATAGTCCCATTGTTTCCATTTATATGGGTCAACAGCTACGATTTGGTATGATGCCATTTTTTAAATTATGAGTAAATTTTTCTTATCTAATTTTTACAATTAAAGCATAGAAAAGACACATTAATTGAAGCGATTTCAATTTTTAAGGTGCCTCTTCATGTGTTTGAAACTCGAAAATGTTAAAGTTTTGGAGCAAAGGAGCAGCAGCATCCCAAAACTCGTGTTTATTCTCAAAAAGTTTTCATCATTCATTCTAGGTTCCAAATTTCGTTGGAATCGTGTATTCGAGTGTAATTACTGCATACAATTTCTAATGCCAGCTCTGGTCTCGGATATGACGAGGGATGTTATTTGCTTCAGGATTGGTGATTGCAAAAGCAGGAGTAGCCTGCCAGGCGGCTGTTTGTAGCATGGTAGTCAGGTACTGAGTGGCAACATCGAGGAGCATTATGTGGCGGTGGGCACCCGGCCAATTACAAAGGCTGCACTGTCTACCAAGACCTTCAAAGGGCCAGAAACACACCTTCCAAAGGAACAGTAAACAAACATCGCCCGCATCAAGTACCATTCACCGCAACTGATTTCCCTCCTCTTCCAACACCTTTTCCTAGTTCCCCTACCGTCCATCAAGGAGTCCAGCCAAATGTCTCCATCCCTCATCCCACATGGGTAAGAAGACCTACCAATCCACCAAATCCTAACAATCCCATAAATATGCACGAAATGTTCTCAAACTTCCTCCTCGAATTCAAAACAATGTTTTCCCAACTCTTAAGCCAAAATACGATGATCTTAAACATGCTCTCCACAGTTATAAATAAAATAGCTTCAAAATGACAACTTCACTACGCATTGCACTCTGGAATGCCAACGGTATCACAAACCACGTCCTTGAGATCTCCACATTCCTACAAATACAACACATAGACATATTACTTATCTCAGAAACGCATGCAACAACAAGAACAGTTTTAAAAATCCCACGCTATAATATCTATTACGCCAATCACCCAGATGGAACAGCCCATGGCGGCTCAGCAGTTATTGTCAAAAACACCATAGCTCATCACGAACTGCAACACTATCAAACAGAAAAAATTCAAAGCTCAATTATTCAAGTTCACACCCTTCCATATCCACTCGTTGTAGCAGCAGTTTACAGTCCTCCACGACACTCCATCTCATCTGCCGAGTATGAGGAGTTCCTTAGACCACTAGGCAACAAGTTCATAGTAGGAGGTGACTGGAATGCAAAAAATACAGTCTGGGGGTCGAGAATAATCAACCCAAAAGGACGCAACCTTTTACGAACAATACAAAACAACAACTTTGAATATCTCTCAACTGGAGAACCCACTTATTGGCCCAGCGACCCAAATAAACTCCCCGATTTACTAGATTACGCAGTCACAAACGGTATAACACACACCTACACCAAGACAGAATCCAACCAAGATTTATCTACTGACCATTCTCCAGTCATCATTACCCTTAGCACCACGATAATTGTTAAGGAATCGCCTCCAAGACTCTGCAATAAATATACGGACTGGGAACAATTTGCAAACTACCTAGATGAAAACCTTAGCCTGGCTATTCGAATCCAGAACAGCCAAGAGGGAATTTATACATTAAAAGTACAACATAAATATTTGAGAATTGTTTAATGAATGATACATTAGATACAGCTACTGTTAAATTGTGAATAGTTTATTAAAACGGTTCGAGCATATAAGTTGATTTAGTTGGGATAGTTGTTTGGTAACATCAGAGTTTAGATTTTAATTGTAGGTATTAACTGACAATCGGAATAACTAAGTTAAAGCCAAAATCAAATGATTATCTGAAAAAGTCAATTATGGAATGTTATAATAAATATACCATATAGAAACTTTGTATAAATTATTATTGCTAGAAAAAATGATATTTTTAAAATAAACAAATCTTTTCTGAATTTTTAACTGTATTTTAAGTAAAAGCAAATTTGAATAATAAAAACGCTTATTATAATGGTATTTACTTTCTGGATGGTGTATTAAAGGGTGTGATAAAGTAAAATTAAAGAAACGGAGAATAAACAGACTGAATAAATAAAGTAACAAATGGTATGAGAAGAATAAGAACATTTAATAATGTCTTCATGGAATAAATAAATCTGTAACTTGCATTTTCTGTGTTTATTTGGAAAATAATGTTACACTATGTTACACAACAGATGAAATATGTACGAATGTTTTTCTAATTCTTCTTATCTGCTCTTCCTTCTTTAAGCTTTCACCGCCCCCCTATTTTTATTCACCGCCCCCCAAATGCACCCGAGGCTACTATCGCCACCCAAGGGGCGATATCGCCCACTTTGGGAATCACTGTTCTAGAGTATTATTTTTGTTATTTTTAGTACTGAGCTTAGAAGTGTGATACCCCTGTAGGTGGTTGGGTCGTGTTTACTATGTTTTTTTGTAAATAGGTATTGTAATGCTGGTCTTCATTTCTTTGGGACTTTTTTTCTCTAATTATCATTTTTGTGAGTGTTAAAATTTCTGTTGTTAGTGTATCACCGCCGTGTTTCAATAATTCGTTTGCTATTCCATCAATCCCAGGCGCCTTTCTTCCTAGTAATCTTTATTGCCGTCAAGATATCATCGCTCCCCACTTTGAATTCATTTCATTCATTTTCTCTCGAAGCTAGTGCAATTTTAATAGCGTTAATTAACATTTTTATCTACTCCAGTAAGATAAGTAACTCATTACGTCACTCATTTGACACTATTTCAGTTAAGTAATGAAGCCACATAGTGATATTTGCCTAATAAAATATATTTGAAAGTTACAGATCTGACATTTCTCTTAATGCAATTTTCTCAATTTTAGGCAGTTACAGATAAAATTTTGTACAATATATGTGTGATAATGCATCATTAATATACTTGTGTGCTTACATAACTCAAGCTCTAAACTCTACGGAAACGGGAACCAACACATACAGGATAAACATTCTACGGAAGAAAAAAGAGATCAATAACATAAACGTTGTATTTAAGGCAGTCGCATCTCATGGATCTGGCGCGTCCTGAGTGTGAAACAATTTTTTGGCTTCGCCTAATTGTTTCGCCAGTTATCCAATTATTTCAGGCTTAACCTGTATATTTTTAGTTGAATTATAAATCCTTTGCATTTCAAATTCTTAAATTTTCCAAACCAGCGCATTTTGTACCTGGTTCGAGTTCTTTCTTTCGCGCGATGAACTCTCGACCCGCGCTATTCTCTTATCAGAGTGCGAGTCTTCCTTTGGGATCAAATTGTTTCGTACTCGCACTTGCTATTTTTGGCCCGCTGTCACCGGCGTGGTTAAATTATGTTTGTTCAAGTCAAATTACGTGCGCTCAATTAATCTAATTGAGCTTTGTATTCCTAAGGGCTGATTATGATCAGGTACGATGGCGCTTTTCGGTTTTGTTATTCGCATAGTAATTACATTTTTGCTTAGCTCTTTATTACCAGTTTCAACCACGAGTTTTTCTCGGAGGCCAAGCCGCTAGCCTTATCGCATTTTCGACACCTGCTGGCGCTCTGCTTAGTTGCTGCCGTTCGAGGGTGCCTTTGTTATAATTTGCATCCACGGCGATTTTGTCCATTATGGTAGCAGTTTACGACCAGCTTATTTTGAACCGAAGGGTGTAGCTACCCGGCCGGCGTTTGCCTGTTAGGGCGTTTATGAGCATTGGAGAAGCGAGATTAGTTTGTGTTATTCCGGGATTTATCGTATCTTCAATACCTGGATTTTACTTTATAACATTTTAAACCAGTAATTATTTGGAATTTAATTCATACGTTTTGCCATTATTAACATGTAAAGTTCAATTTCATACATGCTCTTGCTTTTTACATTTGAATTTTTTATGCTTATAGTTAATTATGCTCAGTATTTAAAGCTGCAATTTTAATGTGTATTGACCCTCTGTAAAAGGTACAGTCACGTTTTTTTATTTTCAATACCCTAAACAGAAGGATTTATTAAATGACTGTGATAAGCTTATTCCACGAATGATTTGTTGTTAAAGTTATTAAAATAACCCGAAAGGGGTTCTGATTTTATGCGTGTCGCAACCTTCAGTTAACGTACACAACTTTGTTATCACATTATTTGCATTTTAATTATTCTGAAAATCGTACGACATTCATTAATGACCAATAGAAAAATTAGTTCAGGAGCCGTAACCAAGACAATAAAAAAATTTCTTGGAAATTTTTTGTAGGTAGACATTACTTCCTTTTTAGGGTTTGTGTCGTTACGATTTTCTTACCGAATCTGCATTCGAGCATTAATTCATATCCGGAAATTATTTTTCGTGCAGTCCAACTACGTCCTGATTATACGACGTTGTTGGAACGCACTCAAAAAATTTCCGGAAAGAATTAATGCTCTTATGAGATATATGTGATAATTTACTACTGACACTTCAAGACCTTTTATATTTATTAATTAAACGCTGGTCACTTGCAGTTTATTTCCTCTTATTATTTGAAATCTTTTGATGTCTGGCGCCCATTTCCTTTCCTTTTTTGAAGACATTCCAGGGTACACAGCTGATGATTTGATCCTACGATCCAAGGCCGCCGGAAATTTTGAGTTAGCTAGGGCCATCGCGGTGAGTAAAGAGTTTTCAGAGCTGCCGTGGTGTATAATTTGTAGGGGGGTTGATCTGCGATTTTTACTACCATTGCTTAATTTTATTAATTAATCACAGGTCGGCTTCTTTATTGTTTCAAGTGGTCGCGGCAGCAAACGATCGCTTTACTTGCGAATACCGTCGATCATTGAATCGCAATCGCAGGCTCTTTCGCAGGCGCTGAACTCCGAATTCTATAGCTGGTAACGCTCTTTTATTTGAAATTTGATGTAATTCGCGTTACTAAGTGCTACCTGTTATTGTTTCAGTATTATTACGGATGCGACGATATGTTAACCCCTTTTTTCCTTAATTTTTAAAATTGTTTAGTGTCACAAAGTCCACTTGCCAAGGAATGTTCTGATTAAAGCTGTTTAAACATTATTTTCAAATTTGTATTCTACTATTATTGTGATTCCATCCACTTAATAATCATATAAGAATGTTATAGTAAATTTTCTAAAAAATTATAAACATATAATGCTTAACACTTGTTTAGAATCCAAATTTCAAGCAATGTGACTAACGTAAGTCAGAGCTTAGTAGGTTATTGCAGCACATATTGCATTAATTCATTCAACAGTTAACATCAGCATTGCAGTTTGAAATGAGTAAGCTTCTATCTTTCTTTCTGAAAGTGATTCGGGTAATTAGTTTCAGGAATCATTGATTGATTGTGGTATTTATAATATCGTTATATCTTAATTTGAAGTACAATAGGTACAATAGGCTGGTAATACAAATGCAATATTGTTGATGATTTTGCTGTTGCTGCACCAGCAACCGCAAACTAAGATTATGAAAAGCAAATATGAAGAACACGTATTTTTTAAATGCAAAAGTTTTATTTAGAAGGATATACATTTGTACACAAATATTTATTATTCCGCAGGAGTTTTTTATTAAGTAATTGCAAAATTACTTTCCCGAATCAGCTGATAAGATGCTATTACTATTAGCGGCATTTTTTTATAATTATACTTATTATTATTGCAGGGTAGTTTCAGTACTCTTACTAGTAAACTAGAGTGTATAACAAACTTTTTTTTTAATTTCATACTTTATACATTAATAATTACTTCGTTATTCTCAACGAGATAAAAAATTAAAACATTTACTTATTGAAACTGCTACTTACAACAGAATTTATTACCTGCATTTCGCTGCCATACCAGTGATATTTGCAATAATTTTATAATTAGTTCATCAGTATTACATAATTAACAGCTTAAGCAAAAATCAAACACACATTGGACGAGTATGGAATACAATATAATTAACTGTGGGTATATGCAATTTGAAATTACTAGGAACATTATAACTAGGTCAAGATAATATCTGTCTTCAAAAAATACAGCACGTTCTTAAACGGGTTAGATAGAAATTCTAAAATTACCTATATATTAAATGTGGGTGCTCATTCTGAAAATTTATGGTATTTTTCATAAAAGCATATACATTAGCAAGTATATATCGCTAATTGCCCATAAAGGCATTCACAAATGCTGTGAACAATATCTTAAGAAAGTATGCGGTGCGTAATCGTATTTTTTCTTAGCAGCATATGACATGCAAAAATTATAGATGTGTGAAGTGATAATTCGTATATTGCTTAAACAATGCTTTACCAACTCAACACAATTTTTTTAATAACAAGAAAACGAAGCACAATGTGAGCACAACTTGATGTAGTTAAGAAACTAGTTTAATTTTAACGTGGATGTTACCTCATGCACACCCTTCACAGCTTCTGCCCTGATCCTTGCTGCCCTATCAGACACCTCAGTACCCTGGAAGATTGCTGGGGGAGTACAAGCAACCCCTGTTTTGTAGACAGCCCAGTTGGTCAGTTGGAATGTGCAGTGAATCGGTCGCAAAACACGGACTTTAGAGATATTGTGCTGAACCGATGGAACGTGACCTGTGGATGCTCTCACATGGGCTTCGAATGGGACTCGAAATACGGCATGTGCGTAGACACGGATGAGTGTCTAGATGGACTCCACGGATGCGACCCGGAGCGCGAGGCCTGCGTCAACCTTCCGGGCTCGTTCCGGTGTGCGTGCCGTTGGGGCTTCGCCTGGAGCCTCGCCAACAACCGGTGCGAGCCCAGTCCCGCGCTAAGAATCATTAAACTTCATAGCATGAAACCTGCATTTGAGAAGGTGGACAAGAAGGCTTCCTCGCTAGTTAAAAAGATATTCAACAAAATATTTGACAAGAACGGATGTAACCGAAAATTAAAAAACCAATTGTTTGCGCTGCTCTCCGGCCTGATTGCTGTTTGTATTGCGTTTTGTCAAACACGCTAATTGCAGGAATTTTTGATTAAAACTGAAACGTGGATGCACATTAATATTCAATCGGTTTTGTTTATTTTCGAATGTTGATTGCAGCCAGTGAACTGCTAGTCATAGTACATTTTTTTTAGCTAACAAGCCAAATTCAGTTAACAATATTTAAGAAGTTGTGATTAAGAACATTCTGGCTAGCTTAGACTGCTTTACACTATATAAGGAGCTTTCGAATAGTACTTTTATTACCATTATATTCCGTTACTAATAAACAATCAGTATTTTTACTTGTACTTAAATGTATTTTCATAATTTTAATTTCCTATAAACGAAAACAATAGTTATTGTTAAATTAGGGTCAAACAATAAATCACATAGTAAACAGAGTAATTCTGGATATAACTATTAAAACTACTTACATATACATTTTATTTTTACTAATCAGATTATTGTCACTTATATATCAGATAAATAGTTATGTTATTATGTATTGCCTTATACATTTCATTTGCTCTATAGAGAGTTACAAAACGATATATTTTCCTGCCTACAAGTAGTCCTATGTCAATGCCTTCAGTGCTAGGAATCGGAATATCAATATATAATATAACTACTTCAGTATTAAGAAAGATTTATCTGCTACCAACAAACGTAAAAATTGAATTCAATTGAACAACTAATTAGATAATTTTATATTATAAACATACAGTATAATTAGTATAAAATTGATTTGAATGAAATTAAGTATTTGCCTAACATTATAAACAAACGTGATAAACATATAATAATTGCAGATTATATTTAAATAAACAATATTGTTTCATACTATGCATTATAGGTTTTTCATTGTTTATGTCTTAATCATTACTAACAGTAACCCAGAAATATAAGAGTCCTTGTAACAATATTGTTAGTACAATTGCATGTTCAAGCTGTGGACAAATGGTAAGATTTAGAGCCCAATTTTAATTAAACCGTGAAAACAATATTTATTTTAAATAAAATATAACAAAATCTATTAGAAGACAGCAATATATATTTCCCAGCATTCATCAGTTCGTTGTTTAGCAAATATATACATACTTGTTATGTCTTATCGTTTTTTCCATGATTTGTTTTATTACAAAGACTGCATCGTTTGTGTCTCTACCTGCTGTGAAGCCACTTTGCTGCTCTGTAATTTTTCCCGTCCTTGGTTTCAAGACTCTCTTCTATGTGTTGTCAGGCACGCTTAGCAGTGAAATGCCTCTAGAATTCTTGCAACAGCGTCTGTCCCAGTCCTTGGAAATCCTTTTGTATCGCCATGTCAATATCATTACTTTAAGCAGCAGTCTTTGCTCGGTGCTTCGTAGCGCAAATAGAAATTGCCCAGTCCCTTAAATATCTCACAAAATGTTGGGCCTGCCGTTCGAATTCGACCACCGGTAACGTTTTTTTTGTTTTGTAAATTTATTTACTGTATTAGAAACGTGAAGATATTTTTACTCCTAACTTAATTTGATTTTTAAAATTATTTAGTGTCACAATGTCGACGAGGGAAGTTCTGGGTAAAGCCTATTACAGATTTTTGTATTTCCTATCGTTTCGCTTCTCCTTAAATAATTGTCTGAGATCCTCAGAAGTGTACTTCAACTTTCTATCCTTGTTAATTTCTGATTTTTGTTTATATATCTTGCTCTTGAGATCCTCTAGTTTTTTGTTTAATGCTCTCCTTTTCTTCTTTCTCTCTTCTTCTCGGCTGCCGATTTAAATTTTCGATCTATGTAAATTAATCCAACTCAATGAAAATCACCTACTATTATTTTTAATCAGAGGTATCTGTCTACATGCTTCGCAAGTACCATAGGGGTAAACCTTTTATATTTGCACATTATTCACGTATTCATGCATTTGTAATGATTTAAAGTAGGTGAATAAGATGTAACATATGGTGACCGGCATAAATTTGGACAACTATGAAAAACTATTTCATTATACATTTTTCAGAAATTTTTATTGTTGGTGTCTTTGAATCTTCTTAAATTCCAAATGCAGCAGCCAAAACTTAAATATTCCTTTTTGTATACGAGGGAGTTTCGAAAATATGAAATTGCTTAAAATTAAAATAGCGTGTCAAGTTATAGCCACTTACTGTGAAAGAAAATTTTCACTGGTTTTTCGTAATTGTTTCTTATCATCCTGTGTATTACCGAAAATCAGGTACGCCAAAGTTAACTTATTATTTAATAATCCTTCATTTTTATAACAAAAATTTCTTTTTAAAAACTTTTCACAATGGATAGTTATGGAAATTAATTGATTTTGTATGAATTATTTTAATTGCAAAGTATTGGGTAATATAATTATGTGCTAATAATTTCGTTCCTATGGGATTAAATTTACTACTGCCACAAAATATGTCGATTCCTATCTAAAATGACAGTTTTCATTGTTTAACTATTTTCGAAAAACACAATAATTAACGAATTGAAATACGACTTTGATGTACAGATTTTGTGAAATGTAACTTTAATATTACTGAATATGCGTATTATAATAGTTTGGTTGTAGTGGTTTGTCGAGTGACTTTGCTTTAAAAACAACAAATCCTGAATAAAAAATTACTGAGCAAAATCATGATGCCGAAATACATTTTGAGGACCATTGCCTACATATTCTTTAATTGTGTATCAGCTTGCAATGAATACCACGTTTAGGGCCGGTTGCAGAAAGCAATGTTAAGTCTGGTGTTAGCTAACATCGCGTCAAAGTGAACAAAATCGCATCAATTTTTGTTTACTAATGTATTAGTTACCATAAGCATTTGAGATTTGATTCGTTTTTGTTCACTTTGACGTCGCGTTAGCTAACACCAGACTTAACATTGCTTTCTGCAGCCGGCCCTTAAAATGACAGTTTAAATGGTATCTTGGAAATATCGTCTTGATTAAAACAGCATATTTGGTGGCTGCCCTTCATAAGTGATAAAAAGAAGCTCATAAATTCCCAAGGAAACATTTTGGTTTTTTACCACTATAAAAACGCATGATTGGTTAAATTTGAAAAAAAAAACAAACAAATTGATTGGATAATAAGAGATGCGTGACATCGTCATTATTTATTTTAAATTATGTAGTATCACAAGTTATTCGCCCTCCATAAATATCTGCTGAAAAGAAACGGACAGAAACCAATTCCACAGCAATTGTTTCGCAATGTCAATTAACGGTGGAACTATAATTAATTAGGCCTCTTTTAATAACGGTTTTTTAATTTTTTTTAGAGACATTTGTTGATATCTGAAGCGAAGTTCGGCCTAGGCGCCTTGTCAGCCCAGCTGTTCTACCACTTAACCCCTTTTCGAGCAATATTTGTGACAAAAAATAATAATAGAAGTGAAAATTGTATAATAATAATCCAAAATTTAAAAAAAATCTACAAAAGAAACACCAGTTCCTGCGACAGTTAAGTAAAAAAAAGACTCTTGTAACTGCACATAGGACATTACGCATTCAGACAAGATGTAAACGCTTTGACGAATTTCATTTTCAGTAACTTTTAAAATGTTTAATATTAGAAAGTTTCAGATCTAAGGGAAGTGATTAACCGATTTTCCGGACTTGAGCCGACGATTTTGGTGCTTCCAATTCTTCAGCATTGATTGGAATATTCGATGCTACCTTCCGGTTTCACTGGGCACAGGAACTTAAAATTGCATCAGGCGGCAATTCATTCCAAGGCTGACATTTGTTCTCATTATTTAAATTTATCGTCATCGATGGTGACTTAGCTGTAGGTTTTGCTTCTTAATTTCTCGTATTATTTAATTGAAGCACCAATAAAACTCTCGCTGATTTTAATGTTATTTATTCACAACAAACTTAACCAAATATTGAAAACAACTTGTTACGACAAATGTGAATTGGCAACTTGTTACGACAAATGTGAATTGGCAACTGCCCGCACATGTGTGTGTGTGGATCCTTGTCGGCTCGGTTCCTGTGTGCCCTCGCTCTTCTACCTGGGCCCAAAATAGCCCAAAATATCAGTGGTGTCTTTTAGATTAAACATACCGCCCACCCTGAAATGTAGGTTTCAAAATTCACTGGACAATAGTAAAATTATTGACTTGCACAAGATAATAGAAAATGTTGACATAGAATAGATAATAATCGTTAATGAATAATTAAACTAAAGTAAATGTCTGTTTCTCTTAACCTACACTCTTAAATTAGAAACATCGTCTTGCTCGATTGGTAGCACGCACACCTTTGACACAGCCCGTTTCACTACACCCCTTGCAGTTTTTAATGTCACTACACGAGTTATGCCGTCGTCTCCTGGATGAAGTTCTTGGACACGACCCAATTGCCACGTGTAGGAGGGTGAATTATCATCCCGTAGTAGAACCATGTCGTTGACTCCAATTGGTTTGAATGGGTTGTCCTTCCATTTGGTCCGTTGCTGAAGGGTTGCTAAATACTCCGTGCTCCATCTCTTCCAGAAATGTTGATTCAGCTGGCACACTCGCTCCCAACGAGATAGACGGTTTGTAGGGACCTCCCGAAAATTATTTTCCGGAAGAGCCGCTAAGGAATCTCCGATCAAAAAATGCCCAGGGGTGAGGACTGTCAAGTCATTAGGATTATTGGAAAATGGTGTTAAAGACAAGCTTCTATTTTTACTAATAGAGTGTACATTTCTTCAAACGTGAGTTTGGCATCACCGACAATTTTTCGTAAATGTTTTTTGGCAGATTTGACAGCTGCCTCCCATATTCCACCAAAGTGTGGGGATCGCGCAGGAATGAAATGCCAGGTGATGTTCTCTTCCGAGAGTGATTCTTCAATTTTTTGGTGGTTTTCGGCCCTTGTTAGAAAATCTTGCAGCTCAACCAGTTCATTTTTTGCTCCCACAAAATTAGTTGCATTATCAGAATAAATGTGGGAGCATTTTCCTCGACGTGAAATAAATCTTTTTAGTGTGTTCAGAAAACTTTCGCTGGTCAAGCTGCTCACTAGCTCTAAATGAACAGCCTTTGTGGTAAAACAAACGAAAATTGCAAGATACGCTTTTGTTACGCTTCTTGATCGTCTGGTGCCTTCTTTTATTATAAATGGTCCCGCATAATCGATTCCGCATACATTGAAGGGTCTAGATGGTATAATCCTATGTTGTGGTAGATTACCCATTAACTGATGAGTTCTAGTGGGGTTCGATTTAAAACATATCACGCAGTTACGAATTATTTTTCGTACAACATTTCGTATTCGCAAAGGCCAAAATCTTAGTCGAATTAATGACATCAATAATTGTGGACCTGCATGCAAATGTTTTATATGCTCATTCCTAATAATTAGGTTTGTAAGTGCATGTGAGGCAGGTAACAAAATTGGATGACGTTGCTCGTATGGTACAGCTGCATGTTTTAATCTGCCGCCCACCCTGAGGACTCCTTGTTCGTCTATAAAGGGGTTTAGCGACAATATCTTGCTCTTGCGACTTATAGGTTGATTCTTCAGCAAATCTTGAATTTCTTGAGAAAACTCTTGATTTTGAGCCAGTTTGGTTAACCGTTGGAGTGCACCTTCCAGTTCCATTGGTGTTAGATTTCTGGTAAATCGTAGTTCCTTGGGATTTCGTATGTTATTTATAAAGCGTAGACAGTAGGCTGTCACTCTTATTAGCCTGGTGAGTGATGAATACTTTTCAAACAATGGTACTTCTGCCACACTGGTTAAGGCCGCTACGATTTTTCGTTTTTCTGGTAGATCTTGGATGTTATTATTAAACTGGTGTAGAACTGGCCATTCGCTTGAATTTTGAGAGAGCCACGTTGGTCCAGTCCACCAGATATTACATTTTTGCAGTTGAATAGGCTGAATACCTCTTGAAATTAAGTCTGCAGGATTGTCAAAAGTACGAACGTGCCGCCAAGAATATTGCCGAGTTATTTCTTGAATCTGTGATACGCGATTGGCAGTGAAGGTCTTCCAGGTGTTTGGGGCTGCTGATAGCCATGTGTGATAGTGTTATTGTCGAGTCCGTCCAAAAATAACAATTATCGAATCTTAATCCTAGCGCTGCGTTGACTCTTTGAAATAGCTGAGCTAGAAGTAGCGCTCCACACAATTCAAGTTTGGGTAATGTGATCCTTTTTAGTGGGGCTACTCGCGATTTGGAACATAAGAGTCGTGTGGTGACGTTGCCATGGTAATCTTCTGATCTGATATAGACACAGCCGCCATATGCATTTTCAGACGCATCACAAAAAGAGTGAAGTTGGACAGTCCTGGGAAAATTGCAAACCACTCTTCGATCTACTGAAATGTTATTTAAAACAGAAAGTTGATTTCTATATTGATTCCAGGTTGTATATAATTCGATTGGAAGTGATTCATCCCATTCGAGTCCTAACTGCCATAACTGCTGCATTATTAATTTTGCCGTTATCGTAACAGGTCCAAGTAAACCAAGGGGATCATAAATACTGGCAACTGCAGATAAAATTGTCCTTTTGGTTACTCTGTCTCTGGTTTTGTCTGCCTTTATAGAATATTGTAGTGAATCGTTGGCAGCTTTCCATAATAGTCCTAACGTTTTGTTCTGCTTGTTTTTGTCAAGAAACAATGCATTTGCCTCTGTATTGTGAACTGGGAGATTTTCTAAGCATTTATTTTCATTAGAAGCCCATTTTCGTAATGTAAAGCCAGCTTGCTGTAATAGCACAATGAGATCATTTCTAGTGGTGATTACTTCTTGAATGGAATCTCCTCCAAATAATCCGTCGTCTACATAAAAATCTCTCAAAATTGTACGTGCTGCTTCAGGGAAACGCTCTTGTTGGTCAACGGCTAGCTGACGTAGACATCTCATTGCTAGAAATGGTGCACAAGCTGTTCCATAAGTGACCGTCATTATCTGAAAAATTGATACCGGTTCGTCCTCGGATCTTCTCCAAAGTATTCTTTGTAGATTAACGTCTTCCTCGTTGACCCTTACTTGGCGATACATTTTCTCAATATCCGCTGTCAAGACATATTTGTGAATTCGAAACCTTAGCAATATTTCAAATCTGTCTTGTTGAATTGGAGGTCCTACCATTAGTATGTCGTTTAATGATAAACTACTGGATGTTTTTGCCGAGCCGTCATAGACGACTCGGAGCTTGGTTGTCAGACTGTCTTCTTTGACCACAGCGTGATGAGGCAGGTAATATGTTGTTGTTGTATTAGCGGTGTTGGTTACAAGCTTCATATGGCCAAGTAGTTCGTACTCTTTCATAAAGTTATGATATTGACATTTTATGGCTGGTTGTTTATTCAATCTTTTCTCGAGGGCTAAAAAACGTTTCAAAGCTACTTCATATGATTCGCCGAGTAGTTTGATGTTTGCTTTAGTAGGCAGTTTTACTATAAAGCGACCGTTAATATCACGTGTCATATTAGCCAGAAAATGATTTTCACACGTATTTTCTTCATCGGAATACAAATTGCCGTGAGGTTTGCAATCTTCAAGCTCCCAGAAACGTCGAAGGTCGAAATCCAAATTTGCAGATGTAGACAAATTGCAAACTGTACTTGTAGTTATGTTATTTAATACGATTTTGCCTGTTACAATCCAGCCTAAATGTGTCTTTTGAAGTAGAGGTTGATTAATTGTCTTCTTGATTTGACCTATGCATAACAATCTCCAAAATAGTTCTGCTCCAATTAACATATCCACTTCTTTAGAGGTGAAAAATTCTGAATCCGCAAGTTTTATATTTGGTGGTATAACAAAATTTGTTTTGCAGATGGATACTTGAGGTAAATTTTCTGTAATTTTGTTTAAAACAAGACATTTTAATGTTGCTCCAAATGCATTAAAACGAGATTTAAAGCATACCGTTACTGCATGGTGAACTTGAACACTAGCTTGATTAATTCCTGCTACCGGCGTGGCCTTTGATTCTTTGGGCAAATTTAGGCGTGCTACTAACGAAGATGTTACAAAATTTGATTGCGAACCGGAATCTAGAAGAACCCTGCAAACGTGTTGATTTCCACTGCTGTCATAAACATTAATTAATGCTGTTGATAATAAAATTGTAGATAATTCCTGTGATGGCAGCGAGTGGTAACTAGTTGTAGCATGTTGTGCTTGGTCGGTTGAATTATTTCCATTGATTGAATCCGATTGCGACGTTGCAATTGCTTGAACTGCATTTTCCATAACCTGTGATTGTTGAACAGGTAAATGTAAAAGGGTGTTATGGCGTTTGTGACATTTCCTACAAGTGCTTGCAAAACAACGATGAGCTGTGGTTCTTAAGCAGTTTAAGCACATTCTTTTTGACTTCATTTCCGCGATTCTTTGTTCAATGGGCATCGCTAAGAATTTTTCACAGTGAACTACATAATGTTCTTGGGAGCATAATTGACAAATAAGCCTCTTTGTTAAAACATGTGTTAATGGAGATTTATGGAAGACCGATTTCGACTTAGGAGCGATTGGTTGTTGATTTGCACTTTTGGATATAACTTCCAACGTTTGGCATTTGTGGGTTAAAAATTCAATAAGCTGATTTATTGTCGGAAGCTCGTTTGAAGTTTGCCTGCTTTCCCATTCTTTGTTAGTTATGGGGTCCAGTTTAGCGGTGATTAAGTGAGTAAGCAAATCGTCCCAGGTTTCAGTCGGACGTTTTAGGGCCTTAAGTGCTCGCAGATGTTTTAAAATGCCATCCACTATTTCCCGTAATCCGTGTAAACTTTCCTTCGTCAACACGGGTAAATCATAGATAGCTTTTACGTGGTTTCGTACTATAATTCGCTTGTTGTCGTACCTGTTTTTAAGTAAAGCCCAGGCTTTTTGATAGTTTTCCGCCGAAATTCCGAGGGATTGAATTACATCAGAAGCCTTGCCAGAAACGGAACTTTTCAAATATTGGAATTTTTGTATGTCCGTTATTGAATTATTTGCATGGATCAATGATGAAAATGTGTTGTAGAATGTAAACCATTCCTCGTATAATCCAGAGAAACACGGTAGATTTATTCGCGGGAGACGAATTTGATTTTGCAATTGATTTTCGGTGTTGCTTGTAGGCTCATTTAGATTATTTGATGTATGGACGATCGTTGATTGATTATGCCTGGCAATGAGATCTTCAGCCTTACTAATTAACCGAAAATAATTGTTTTCGAATTCTTCGCGTTCTGTACCGTCAATTTCGTTTAGATCTACTTCATCAATTTGAGATTGTATGTCATCAAAGAGCTGCCAATGTTCTTGAAATTTAGTAGTACGTTGCCGTAACTCGATTGCGCTGAGATTGTTGTCGCTTATATTGTTTAAAGAGTTTAGAAAAGTGGAGAATCTTGTCACCGCGGATTTGATTTGGCCCCGCTTTGTTCTTAAACTCTTTAAAGCATTGTCTGACTCACTCATGGTTGGGGTTTGTTTAGGTGAATTAATAAGGAATGTTGCGTAATGTAAGGATTTCAATAAAGTGCTTAGCAGGGGTTTAACAAGCCGTTCCTGTGTGCCCTCGATCTTCTACCTGGGCCCAAAATAGCCCAAAATATCAGTGGTGTCTTTTAGATTAAACATTACCCTAACAGTAAGCTAGATATTGAAATAAATTTCGTAAATTCAAATAAAAATATGGCTCTATCATCGTAATGTACTTCTAAATGCCATTTCAAAAGCTATCCTTTCAGATTACAGGTTTATTCATTATCGTTCAACTGGTTTGAAGGACGATGTTCAACTTTGGTAATTTAAATACAACTCTATATATTTTAATATTTTTTGGTAAACTACCTTTTTAGTCACACCACGTAAGTCCAATTTGGTACATAAATTAACGGATTTCATTTATAGTACTAAAGGTTTTGTAACCATTATTAAATACAAATATGAACTAATAAGATATATATTTAGTAGCAGTATTATTAATCAGCTTACTAACTAAACTACCTAAACCGCATATATACCATATAACCTAAGTTTAAATAACACGAATAACTTAAAATCAAATTATAGTAAGTGTTCAAAATGCAGTCCATTATTAACTAATAATACTTGAACATATCAATTCTTTCAGTAAATCTTTTCATTATTAAACATGGCATGTAGAATAAACGGTGAGAGAAACTTGCTTTATTTACTACATTAAATTGTAGTCTTGATTAGTAAATTCAGTGCAGCATCTATGAATTTTTAAATCCACCAGTGACGTTCACGTCTACTAGATCTAACAGTGTATTAAAGATATAGCTTTACATATTCAATCAAAAATATCCTTAGTAGATATCCCTGGAAAGGTAATTTTAAAATTTACCAAAACTTCTAAAAATATACAAGGTGCATAATTTCAACCTCGTTTTACTAAAAAAGGGCGTTAGACTTGAGTCTGTCAAGCACCTTCTTTGTCACCGCAACGCATTTGAAACCAACAACACAACTTCTAGTTACTTCGTAATTAAGGCTAAATGTTTTAGGCGGTGGAAATTGATAGCTACAGATATTCCGATTACATGTATTGAATAGTTGTCATGTAATTAGCTGTAACGGGAATGCCTCTTGGAAAATGAAACAGTACTGAGATGTCATCGTGTAACAAGTACAGTATTCGTCTGAGCAATCTTTTTCCAGCATGTAAGTATGAAGCAGTCACAGAACTGATCTAAAATTGTGTTTGCATATGCCTCCCTTGTTAGAAGAGAATATTCTACTTAAATTTTCGTATAACTGCTTTATACGCAGATGACATCACGACAAAAATGCCTTAGAAGAAAGAATTTCAGATGTGGCAAATTCTAATCTTCAAGCTATTCGTAACCGTTACAACAAATTTAAAAAAAGATTTGAAATATCTTCCGAAAATGGGGGAACCAGGGTAGAATACATTTAATTTATACTAATTTTGCAATTATAATAGTCCCATTGTTTCCATTTATATGGGTCAACAGCTACGATTTGGTATGATGCCATTTTTTAAATTATGAGTAAATTTTTCTTATCTAATTTTTACAATTAAAGCATAGAAAAGACACATTAATTGAAGCGATTTCAATTTTTAAGGTGCCTCTTCATGTGTTTGAAACTCGAAAATGTTAAAGTTTTGGAGCAAAGGAGCAGCAGCATCCCAAAACTCGTGTTTATTCTCAAAAAGTTTTCATCATTCATTCTAGGTTCCAAATTTCGTTGGAATCGTGTATTCGAGTGTAATTACTGCATACAATTTCTAATGCCAGCTCTGCATCTGATTTGTTTTTCATAAGTTGTATTTTATTGGCAAATACTAACAGCATTTGTGCTGAAACAGCATGTCCAGCAATTAGTTGCATCTCTTGCTGCTCTAAATAAGTGGATGTAACGGGTAAAGCGTAGTACTTATTTTGGTATATCCTACATTTAATTTAATTCAGTATATAAATCCATACTGGTACTGCCAAAAGTACCTCCTTTTTGGGTAATCTGAGAAATAATATATCGAAGTTAGGTAGTTGATAAAGCTTATCAAGAGAAAATGCAATCGAGTAGCATGCAAGAAGTATATTTAATAGAATAGAGTTCTATTCAAGTTGTTTAGATCGAACGGATAATAATATAAGGTAATTTTGAAAAGTATTTCTGAATTATGTACTGGCTAAATTATATACTGTTCCAGTGATCTCTTTACATTGTTACTCTTATTTGAACACAATTCAACTTATCTTCATGCAATTTTACTGTGAACTTGTAGGGCTTTTTGGTTTACTTACTTTCCAATTATAAAAGCAATACCCTCTAATACTTTAAAAGTACCTGCGCGTAACTACAGCTTAATTAGTAAAATATGTAGTATAACTTCAACCGCTACAATTAAATGAACGGTTTTTATAATAAGCAGTAGGTACCTTATTATTTGCTCGAGCTTTAAGAAACAATCTATTTTTGGTATTCAATGTCTATCCTTATGTTGAAGCAAGAAATATACATCCTGAAATTTCCAAGTATAAGAGTATACCATTTCTAAAGTTGATAATAAATTTTCACCATCAGGCGAAGCTAGATGGAAATCTGTGTTAATTCCAAGCGAAAAGCTATTTTGCTTTTAAATTTGGATGAAATTTATTCGCCGGAGCCTGTGACATTAAGTTACTTTAAAATTCATTAAATCTTCCTAAGCTAATTTTTCAGAAGGGGCAATTGGTTTAATGGACCACTTCAATTTATGTTCATTTAAAAGGGTTCGCAGCAAAGGGATTTGTAGTTTCATATTAATTAACAGCAATCTTTTCCTGTCCCTAAACAAATTATCGGCCTCCTTTAATTTTTGAATTCAGTATTAATTGGTATTCGCCCCGCCGGCAAAAACTGCAAGCCTTTCAGCTCGCAAATGTTTGAAACTCACTTCACTGAGATGTTTTTATAAGTACTACAGTATTCCGTTTAATTAGCTTTAATATGATTTTCTAGGTAAAAATACAGTTCTTAAAATGTCACCATCTGTTGTGATAACAGCTTAACTGTCCGAAATGTTCAACTTTATTAATACAAGGACACACTAGCAATCACAGAAGCAGAAGAATAAACGACAATAATAGTTCAAGCATTTCCGAATTTGTACCATCACATATCACAAGAAAAATTTGAATTTATTCACCTAACACGTAGGTACTACAATTTAAAGAATGTAACATCACTAACTTAACATGCCCGCCGTAGGAAGAATATTAAGTCTGCCGTCTTCTACCAGTTTTAACCTTTTTCCTACCACTTTAAGCCTTTCTTCTAGGGTGGGTGTTGCGTCCGCTTTTGATGTCCTTTTCAACACTCCCTGCTGCACCACCAATGCTTGACAAATTTTTCAATCTATTTTTATTTATTATTTGGATCAGTTCTTGTATTAAAGTATATAACAGTCACACGAAACAATTGGTAATATAAATTAATTACCAAAAAAATGCAACTGCTAAGATACCAACCCCCGACATCTTAAGCTATCGGCCAGGAACGCTACGCAACACACAAGCTTATTGCGGTAATGTGAAGTGGCGTAACGGAAACACGCACGCAGCTTCACCTGATTTAATATATATGATATCGGCTATGATTATATCTGCAACTATTTTACCCAGAAAAAGATATATACTAATATTAATAACAATAATAATAACCAATATTTATTTTCTGATAGCTACGAAATATAACTATGATTAAACATTTTACAAAAGTGATTAAGTACTTGTAGAATCTAAAATACTTGTGAGAAATTTAGTGCTGCCTGGTTATTAGCGTATTCGTTCTTATAACCAGACATGAATAAACATATTCAGTTATTATAAAATTATGATTCACTCCTATTGTTGATAGAACTAGAAATAACTTTTGTATCAAAATCTCATCTAGCTAAAGTTGAGCCACTTCAAAATAAAGTGCTACGTACAATTTTAAAAGCATGGTTATACATAAAAAATACATCAACGCTAAGTGAACAAATAGGCAAGATAGCAAGAAAATATGTTAACAATGTAAGTGAATAAAAAAATGTAGTCCGTTAATTTGAAGGGACGAATAGGTTAAGGGGGAATTTTTTGTGTTTTTGTAAAAGCTGACTAATTATATTTGTGAAACCACCTGTGCATAGCAACTGCTTGCTGAACCGACTAAGTAACTTTTATAATGAATACGACACTGTGTTGGGTAATATCTCATCTCTTCATATAATAGAACATTTCACAGATTGTGCCATTGTAAATTATCAGTTTAAGCAGGTGAAAGGAAATAAATCGAAAAATTTTATTTTTAAAATCTGATTTGCCATAATTACTGTAGTGTCGATAAACGATTCTTAAGAATGTTATTAATAGTGTATATGTTAATTAAAGTATTTTAAGTATTGTGCAGTAGAAACGCCTCTGCGATTGGCCGTTGAACCCACTACAAATTAAGAATGACTGAAATATTCATGAAAAATTGACTAACTTTTCCCTTCACCGTGATTTCGAAGCAATAATGTATACCTAATGTATTATTAAAGAAATCGATTAGAGAGAGCTCCAACTCTGAAAGGAATTTTTTTATCCCAAATAACTGAACAAAGATAAGGACAATTTGTTCCATAAGAATATTTTAGAATATTTTCCTGCAGTAAGCGTTCAAGGATAAGTGGCCCAATAACGTAGACAAATAAAGCCGCTTTTGTTAGCTAACTGAATATACGATATATCTATAGAAAATGCCCGCAGGATATGATAATTGCGACCTGCAGATTGACAAAACCAAAGAAAACATGGAAACTCCTACAATTTCCTAAGGGCGTGCAGAAATACAAATTCAAGTATTTCTAATTATTTTCATACCTTTGTTTCGATTACTTTTTACTGTTCTGCTGATCTTTCAGGTCAATAAAATGTATTCGATATAACATTATATGATCAAAGGTAGATTACATTAACGTTGACGTGTGGCTGCATTTTTAATATCCATTTATTTTATTTTGTACTCTGGTTATACAATTATGGCGCTTCGTTTAGATACACTTGAATTTACAACGGGAATGCCATTCTCTTGAGATTTCAATCTTTTTAGCAAATTTTTCTTTCTGTTACCTCTGGGACTTTACTTTCATTAATTTACAAGCTAGCTGGTAAAAATAAATTGGTAAATTAATTTATCGAGCAGCCTCAAATACTAGCAAGGGAATTATACAAGAAACAGTCGGAACCCCACTCTAAAACTTGTTGCGCCGTTCACTAGCTGAAAAAATTCTGAGAGCCAGAAGAAACGGGATTTACGTTTGGGGTAGTCACCAGCTATCGATTTGGAAAGTTTACACGCACATTATTTAACTAACCGCTCGTATTAGGTGTTCTCTTGGGCGCCAATAAGAGTTTTATGCCTTCTAAAATTTAAGAGTTAAACCATTCGATCGCTACTTTACGGTGTCCGTGTTCTTGGAGAACTTCAAGGTTTAATTCCTTATAGGTGTCTAATCAATCAGCGCAACACGACAGTGGTCTGGAAGTAGGTGCAGACACGAACTTTGCAAGGGTTTGAAGTCAGCACATTACGCAGGTGACCTAGTTGAACGTTTATCTGTCTTCCTCCCTCAGATAGGGGTGACATATATGCGTCCAGCGTGGAATCGAGCCAGGAGATAAAGAATTAGAGCGCTTGTCCTAAAACCACGGGCGATTCAGGTAACAGTAACTGCCACTAAAGTGTCTCATCTGCAATTCCCTCTGATAAATTCCCAAGCGATAAATTCTCCCGACTGCTCTATCTCGTTTAATGAAGTTCTTCACACATCGTTGCGTTTCGTACTTTGATTTTTTTCGAATTCTCATTTGCTCGATCGAGGTTCATGATCCTAGCACACTAAGGCTTATCCTCCCATTACTGCCCATTTATGCCGCCATGGCAACGATTTATCAATACTGAAGTCAACGGGCGCCTGTCAGAGGTGTCTGAATGTTTCAAAGTATGAAATTGTGATAAAGTGAAACAGAAGGAAATATCTACAGAGGGATTCGGTTGCCAACGAAGATGGATTGTCCAAATAAGAAAGGACAGTTCGAGGCGATTCCAAAGACCTCGGATTTCTATCGCACTTGCAAGTTACCTAAACGATTTGAATATCCGTCTTGGTTCTACGGATATGGAATCCAACGCAAACCTCCAGAACATCCCTTTTATAGGAGCACTTACAGTGATTACGGACGGTATGTCTGCTTCTAAGTTTCTTTAGGATTTAATCAAACGGATTAACTTTTAGGTACCCCCCGACGGTGCACACTGTTCCCACCTCGTTTTTCCCTAATAATCAAGAATTTAGTAAAGCTCTCTCTAAAACGGGAATGTACAGAAATTACTCTCTAAATACAGGATTGGACCCGACTCCTTTTTAACACCGTATTACTTATATTTAAATTAAATTGCAATAATCCAATTTGTAAATTTCTGTTAAAGGAGTGTATACTATATTTTATACTGATTGGCGATAAAGTAAATTAAGAGTAGCTTTAGCTAACAAACGCAGCTGTAGCACAAATTTCGTATTTAATACTATTCCAATATACAATTTTTTTATGTAAAGTGACATTTTTGCAGTATAGAGAGCCGCACCATCTGTCTGTAGTGTTAACGACGAAAAGCCCAGTTGCTTAGATGCAGATACTTACAACATATAGTTCATATGTTGTCTATTCACTGATAGGTGGCGCCAGTACACTATTTATTTCAAGGCCAACTAAGTATATACGAACAAAGGTAGGGACTTTGTCCCTATAGATTTAGTTGGTTTGATTTATTTAATAGAATCCTTGCTATTGCATTTATACATATTCCAAGGAACAATTTCTCCACCCTATTCGCTCCAGTTGTGACTCTCAACAGAACTTAAATAGCGATATTTTTACCATTGTTCAGAATATCTAGAACAAAATGCTACTGCTATACAGTGTCTCTACACTAACTTTACGATACCTATAGTACACCAACAATTGTTTCGTACGATTCTATCATTTTGTCTAGGCTTGCTTGATCCAACATCGATTTTTACCAAAATGAAGTTCAATTGACATCAAGACGGCCGAATTAGTGCAAAAGAGGTCAAGTGGTGCACCTACTAACTTTATCATTCTTTTAATAGATATTTTATATTGAAAATTAGAGCTTTGTGATATTTTATAATGCCTTTTCATTTTGATGTAAGAAGTAAAATATCCCAGATTGGTTTAAAAACTACCAAAAATTTCTAGTTAACTGTTTAAATTAAAAATATGTGTCAGTTAACTGGTTCCCTAACTAGTTTTTTTTTACAATTTAAGTAAAATGCTTACTTTTGAGCAAATCATAGTTACGATACAATGTTATACCTAAATAGTTACAAGGTGGTGGTTAAACATTTTCAAACAGGACTTTTATCTACTTTGATGGTTACTATAACACTGAAATCCGTACTACAATAGGGTTCGTTATAACACTGTATTTACATTATCACGAAACACATTGAAACAACCTACCTTATTTCAGATAGCTGGCATATTGTCACATTTAGAAAATATCAAAAATCACTGTTTTTGATATTTTTTTTATGAAAACTAGGTAAAATAGTATATTATACTTGTTTAGTAAGAGGCATTGTAGCAGCCGTTCTATTGGAACACTCCTCGCTTCGCTCATCGTGCCCCTCGTAGCCCTCTCATTAATCTAGCATAATAATATACTATTATGATTTTCTGTAACAGTTATAAAAAACAGAAGAAGTGGGAGTGTTCAAAAATCGTATTCATTGGCAAATTACTACATTTTTCATAATTTGTTATAAAAGCCCTTGTACCTAAAAACTAAGCGTCTAGTACAAGAAATGTATTAACATTTTTCACTCAGAATTTAATCAGGCTGCATAGCTACCAGCTGTTATTTCCATTTCTAGAACATTCCGTTTGTACACTTTGCACTTCAAAACTGCCTTGCGATTTTTTTTTTTGATGTGCGTTCTATCCTCCAAGAGATGCTGGTGCCTCAACTTTACCAAGGTGTGGTCTCTTGCTATCAGAAGATTAATTCCAAGACATCTCACAGTTTCCCTACAATGCACGGCTTGTATTATGCTAGTCCGGCATGCTACTAGTTATTTAGTTATCAAGGGCGTAAAGTAGACGTTTTTGGTCGGCAGCATAAAAGTTATAGTAGGAGGTGCAGAGCAATGAGGGATATAACCTGTCAAGGGCCAAAGATGCTGGTTACGCCTGAAGGGCATACGAAGCTTTATGAGCGATAAGAACATAATAAAAAAAAATAAAACTAGATTATATAATATCGTTGCCAATGTAAATAAGGCATTTCTTATAGCTATTATAGCTACAAGTGCTAATGTAACTAGATATGGTTTTCAGTAATACGTGTTTAACAGTAATAACTAGAATGACGTCAACCGGCGATAATAGTATATTATGTTATTAGGAGCAAAAGTTGTACGTTATGTGGCGTGGCTGGACTGTTTATCTGCCGGGCTTGCGAGTCAGATAAAAACAGCCGAGCCACATAAAGATACTTTTACTCAGAAAAACATATAGTATTTTCTCTTCAAACGGTTATAACCAATTATTTACAACGTTGTGATCAAAATCCGAAAAAAAACTTTATCTCGTCAGCGGAGATAAAATGTTTGGATGCCATGGAAATTAAGTGACAGTTCAGCATCATCAATCAAGCAGTATAATGTCACATTTTACTAACGCTCGAAGAAAGTAGTATTTTGTATACCAAGGCACTGAAGATTAACTTTTTATCACGAATGTGGATCTAGTTGCCGAGGTCCGTAAGGCCAAGGCAAATAAACTACATGATAGATAAAAAGGAACTTCTGTGCCGAGGAGTCCATTATGTTGTTTTGAAATCGAGAAATCGTGAAATTATAACATTTTAACCAACTTTTGTAGGTTATGTTAACATCGGTTGAAAAAGTCGTAAAACAGTGGATTACTTCACTGCCGATTTCTCGTATTTTTATGACGATTTCTAGGTACTTCACTACCGATTTTAAAAAAATTCCTTTATGTGCGACAGGGCGCAATTGGTTACTTTATACTCTACATTTGGGGGCGGAATGTGTCACTTTACAACCTGCTCAAGGTCTTGTTTGTCAGTTTGACAAGCAATACCATCGTATGTTGCCAAAATTGATAGCAATTAATCATCCGGTTTTAATTTTGAATATTCCGGTCTGTACACAAAACACTGTATGTACTTCATGTGTAATTAGTGTTTGTGACCTTTCTCGTGTTAGAATCAAATTTTCACGCCACCGGACACAAATGTATTCTAAACCCGGACCCGACCCGCGACTTGCAATTTTTGCACTTTCAAATCACTTTAAACAAAAATGCACTTAACCCAAAATTCGAATATTCCCCCAACTTGCTTCAGATAGAATATCTATTCACAATAAATTTATTTTCATACTTCGGCAGTCAAATTATTATTAGGTATAGTTTTTATACACAAACATAATTTACGTTGAAGAAATGAAGTAGTACCCGCCACCAATCCGCGACCCTCAGTTTCAAATTCGTCATTAAAACAAATAATTAAAACTGATATTCCTATAAGCCGTAAGAAAGAAGCGTTCAACATTTGTATAATTCCAGTGATGGAACTCAAATCTAGACATTAAACAAAAAACTTCGCGGAAAACTAAGAGTGACACAAACAAGAATGGAGAGATCGATACTTAATTGGCTGGCCATATTGGACGATTACCCAAAAACAGATGGACTATTAGAAAAGGGATACCGCAAGATGGAGAGAGAAAACCAGCGCAACCAACATCAAGATGGTCAGACGAAGTAGAGGACCCAGTAGGAACCAGATGATAGTTAAAGAAAAAAAAAGAAAATGTGGAGACAAAAAAGGGAGGCCTTTGCCCAATTCTGAGATTCAATGGGCTCATTGTTATTACTATTATTATTATTATTATTATTATACCGTAATATGATTGAACAATGTAGTAAACGTTGATTACTACAAGAACATTATCTCTAATTCCGAATTCTGACTGTCAAAAGGTATTTCAACTAGATTTTAAAAAAAACTCTTTGGTAAAAAGTAAATTTCCAATTGAACAGAATCGGCGGCCAAAGAAGTAAGACTTCACATAAAAAACGAAAAATTACGAATTATTCAAATTGCTGCGTTGTCGCAGTAATCAAATTGCAAATTTAACGGAAATTGGTAACATATCAATCATTAAATCATATTTGCAAAAAGGTTGAAGCCATCACGCGTCGGTAATAGAGAGAATGCGTTTCTATCAGCAGGACAAAAATGTTTCCTAAAACGTGCAGTCAAGGCTAATGACAGTGAATATGCATGAAGAGTTATAGGAATTGTATTTAGAATAATTATATACAAATTGTATTTAAGGAGTTCTTTTGAGTAATTGATCTTTATCGAGCGTTTATCCATTTCGCAGTTAACACAACAGTGTTCCTTCAATTTCATAAAATGTGGCAAATGCAGGGGTATTATTTAAAAATAAATGATGTATTCTTTAGAAAGATAAGTTGATATTAGAAATATGTTATAATTTAGCTTGTCGTCCGTTGTGCATTTGCTAAAGTGAAAGATAAGATATTAGTTCGCTATACCGCTAAAAAAAAAGCTGTCACCAGATTTGATGCTGTCGTAAAATCTGCGAGCGCATTACTCTCAAATTTAAGCATATGCGAAAAGTAAATTGTTCGTTGTACGTAGTCAGTATCAAAACAAAGCCACAAGAAAAGCTGAATAAAAGGAGAACTATATCAATTTCACAATATGTAACGATATATTTACCAATAACTTGCCGTATAATGCAGCTACTAATGCAGTTTTTGCTAATACTTCAATAAAAAGCACGACAGTTCCATAACTACCTTTAAAAGACATTATCAGATTTTTCTGAGTCTCGGTAGGCTCTCCTCTCTTCGCATGAAGCGGAAATCCAAGCCTACAATGTGGGTTAAATCTTCCGTGAAATTACATACTAAAAGTTTCAAGTATAAGCTGTGGTGTAAAAAAACTAGCATTTTCCGTAGATTGCTTAAATATATTCAACTTTCCACTAGAATTCTTCCAGAGTTGGGAAAATGATAGACAGATCCACTAAGTAGCACAAGGGACTGTAGCAAGAAACATAGTATGAAATAGACACAATAAAGTTTAATGTAACGTATGAAGCTGTAGTTAATATTGTCTTCACCTATATTCTATTTAATTCGTTTCAGATTCTATGATTTAAAATGTTTGCATTATTCATGTTGATAATCTAATTAGTATATTTTCTAAATTTTATTACAAACGAGAATCTTGTCATTTTCCTTATTGCTACTTTTAGAAAAAAATATGGTTAAACACTTAATCAACCTGAATTAATTAAAAATTTTCAGTAATAATAAGAGGAGAGGTCAAAATATTGCCGACAATAATTTTTGCGATTGATATACGAGTTTCTGTGGAGACCAAAAGAACGACGAGTGCTTGCACGAGTCATTATTTTCTAAAGCAACAGGAACGAGACAATCTGAAGAGCAAAATTTGTCGGCAATATTTTGACCTAGAGTCCTATTCGTCTTGACGATTTAACTTTTAAATTATTGAAAATGGTCAATAAAAATACTTTTATCTACAACAGTGTATAATATTGCCTTTTAGTTGGCAGTTTAAGTTTGTAAAACGACTGTTTAATAACATGTTTTCATTAGTTTACGTCGTCGGTAGTAACGTGTTTAAAAGATTTCATTAGGCACGTTGTCAGTAGCAACGTGTTTTAAAATTTTTAAAACACGCATAATTACGACCGGTTGTTGGTGATCCTAATTTACATTGAATTTTTTCATATTCTATCGCAGATAAAATATTGTACGATACACATGCGTAAAGCATCTTTAGTCACTCGCGGGGCTTAAAACGCTCGCTCACTCGCGTTTTAACTCTACTCCACTCGCGCCTAAAGAGTAGCTTTACGGACTTGTATCGTAAATTACTATTAACACTAAAATTATAAGTTCACAAAACTACTAGTGGTCTTTGAGCCATAGTAACCGATCCTAGCAACATTTTTACAAACAAACAGACAAAACTTTACAAACACTACAATCCAAGTTATTGTTCATTAAAAAATAGTTACAGAAAAATTGTCGCTGAAATAAATCTCCTCGAAATATTGTCATTAAGATAATCGTTCGATTGGTAGTTTATTTTCAAATTGAAGAATGCGATTGGTTGACAATGACCCCACTTAAATTGTCAGAAAAATATCTTTTTACTTCCCTCGTCTAAAAGACGAAGAAAGTTTTGTAAACCTTCCGAATATTTTTCAGATCTTTACGTTCCAGGATCCCTAGATGACGATATTCTGTCTGTCTGTCTGTCTGACTGTTGGCGGTATAACAGAAAAACTATTTATTGGAGGAAGACAGTATTTTTCATGCAGATTATATATCTACCTAGCACGAAACGGAGAAAATTTTTAACAAATATATACATCGTGAGCATCTTAAAAAATTAAAATTTTGTTAATTTTTGTTTCACATGAAAAATAGATAAAAGTAGCAATCTGCACATTTGTCAGGCTCAACCCTTCATAAAAATGAGCACCAACAAATACACAATAAATAATGTTCTACAAAATAAAACATGGGTTGTCAAAAAATGCATCCTATATAAGGCAGCCGCATAACACCGATCGTAGGCGTCCTTGGTGGGCGAGGCAGCGATCGCGTGCTTTACTTCGGGCTAAGCGCAGATCATTAAAATTGCATTCACTGGCACGGTCGCAGGCGCTGAAGTTCGAATCCTATCGCCTTTAATGTTTTTTTTATTATAAAGTTTATATAATTTCCATTACCAAGTGTTTTCTTTTATTGTTTCAGTATTATTATGAACGTCAAGATATTTTTATCCCTATTTTACATTGATTGTTAAAATTGTTTAGTGTCACAGCTGACACTTAGGATCGAAGTTCTGAGTTAAACCATTTACAGATTTTCTTCAGATCTTCACGTTTCAAGGTCTCTAGATGACGAAAAAGAGGTTTTCTTAATTCCGTCTGTTTGTCTGTCTGGCTGGCCGTCTGTCTGTCTGTTATCTGTCTGTCTGTCTGTCTGTCTATTGGCAGTATACTTCAAAAACTATTTTGCATACATATTATATATCTACCTCGCATGAAACCGGTACAATTTCATACAAATATATACAGGGTGAGAACCTTAAAAAATAACATTTTGTTTATTTTTGGGTTAATTTTGAAATAGAAGAAAATAATAACTTTCACATAGGTCAGGCTTTACATTTGCTGAAAATAAGACTCATCCAACACAGGAGAATGTCACAAAAGAGTAAAAAAATATCAACAACAAGCCCGTTTTCTTCAAGAGAGGCCCGCGCAGCACTTATTTCTATAAGGCTAATAGCGCAGTTGGAATTTCACTGCAGTTACATCCGCTGCGGAGATGCGATTACAATCGCTATGTAGGTGCGGCGAGTTCAAACCCCAGCGGGATACATTTTTTTTTAAATTTGCAAGTTGATCTAATTCAGGGAGGAGGGAAGTTCTGGGTAAAGCTTTTCAAGATTTTTTAGTTGTAAAATTTAATAACAAAAGAACTTACAGTGTTATTCTTGGCAACTCAAAATAATGAATATATTGACAAAGTATTTAAATAAAGTTGTACTTCTTTAGTAGGATCCCTGTAAGTAAGCATACGTTTTCGAACCTATTAATTGTCTATTAAGCCTACTAAGCTACTACTACCTATAACAAGCGATAATTACATCATTTTTAAACAAAACGTCGAATGCATTTCGAAACTTTGAGCTATTAGATATTTTGAATATTAGCTTTATTTGTCAATTGCAATACTTGCATTTTATGTTGGTAGTCAGCTGGTCTCTGACCTAACGGTGCACACATAAAGTCATCCACAAGGGCTCCCAAGGATGGCACTACCGCGTCAACATGGCATTCTGGGGGTGATGGATTCGATTTCCTTGGCAATTTGCTCTGATTCAGGTTTTAGGTGGTTTTTCTGTGTCAACAGAGTACGTTACCTGAGACGAATGCCAAGCCAGTACTTCTCCACCTTTTATGATTTTTCTATCATTTTTCACCTTTCTTTTCTCTCGCCCATATAATTACTGTTCATGGTTAAAGAGGGGCGCAAGGTCTCTATCGCAGCTCGCCCTGAGTTGAGGAACTTAAATTCCTTGAACCCTTTACTAAACCTTAAACATATTTCCTTAATTACTTTTTAGTTCCCTCACTGAAGCCGAAAGAAGTATTGAAAAACTATTTGATGGAGGAAGACAATATTTTGTATACGGATTAAATGTCTACTTTCCCTAAAACCGAATATACATTTGGTGAAATATATACAAGGTGAGCACTTTAAAAACCTAAAACTCTGTTTTTTAAACTCGAGAACTACTGGCCAAACAAAATTCATATTTTGGACTCAGCTCAGCGTTTTACCCTTGATCAGAATAGGCATATTTTGGATCCAATACATACAGGCCAGACATTCAAAAAATGTAATTGTTTTTTATTGATATATTAAAAAAAAAGTTCAAAACTTACACTTTCGGGGGAAGTTTCGAATAAAGCCTTTTCTGACTTTTTAAATGTAGGATCGTAGAAAAAGTATAGTTTGCAACACATGCATGAAGTTTTATTTTACACTCGACACTCGTGTAAAAAGGTCAGCTTTACGTACTTATTTCACAATACGCTGTTCATATAAAAAAGAAGTCAATTGAACAGGTGCTAAGTGACTTACCAATAAGCAGCTCTGGTATTGAGTACTAATGTAGAATTGAGAAAAAATTATTGTTTGTTAAAAAAGTTGGTTTTAGCAGAAATTCAGGCGGAGTTATTTACTTTTAAATGTTCCACAACTTACAGTATAACATAAATATGAAATAAAAAACACAATTGTACTTGTTTTACCTGTTTTATTTCTACTGGCCTTCAGTGTTCTCATAAATTCTACCATAAGACAGTACGCAATTATTGGACAGAAACCTGGAAAATATGTTTTACACAACTATATGAAAGAGTCCACATAATTTCAACATTACAATCAAATGACCAAAGAAACACATTATAAAAGTAAAAAGATATAATTAACTTTGTTATCGCTGTTGTCTTCAAAAATAAAAAAGATATTGAAAAATAAAAGCTCTGTTGTACCTACACTCTTATTATATCTACGACGGGTGCTGTGTTACAGTGACAATAAGCACACAAAAACCCTGAATAGGGGAGGCTGGCGCTAGCTCCGTTTGGCAATTACACTCCGCAGAAAAATTATAAACAGTAGTAAACGAGGAAAATTTAAAATATTTATTTCAAAAATTATCAGTTCTTTTACATGTCACAGTGTTTAAGTTACTAAATCACTACTTATTATATAAATTCATTGTAACCAAAATAATAGTACATAGAACAACTAAGAATGCAATACATTTTTTATAGTAGATTACTGAGAGACTATATAAAACAAATATATTAGATTGCCTAACTATCAATTATCCTAAAGGCTAATATAAAACGTCTTTAAACAGAAGAAATAGACATTAAGATTGCCAGAGCAAAGAAAAGCTTACGAGAGAAAAAATGCTGACCCAAATACAGTATATTGTTCTTATAATAGACTTGCTTGCAATCGATTCTCGTTTTGCAATGTACCGACTACCAAAGTCCCCAGTAAACAGTCATTTAAATGTAACCTTTGTATAGTCTATTCAGTAAACATAAAAACACAAAGTGGCCTTTGATTTTAAAAATTTCATGAGTGTACTCCCAGAATTTATCTTTGTCTAGGAATGTACTTACAAAACGTTACTAAAACATGTAGGTTAAGGATGTGACATTTGCTTCCCATTAGTCACAAATGTTGTAATTAACTACTTTTAAGGATATTATACAATTACTGGTTGGATACTATTGACATAGTGTTTACTAATACGTATTTTTATTACATTTTAGAGAAGTTGAGGTGAGAATATCTAGAAAAATATTTATTTTGATACTGACAAAGAGAAATATTAATTGTCTTTTTTAAATGCAAATCTGATTGTATACAGGTGTGGAAACCTTTGCCAAACAAAGTACAGAATCCCTATAACAAAAATTATATGCACATACCAACTTCAAAAAAATTAAAATGTTTTTGTGTTTGCTGAATGCCCTATAAATGCCTGGTTCATCATCTGACAACTACTCCGTAATTAGGATAAATACATCTTTCTTTTAGAAACATTACAAGTTTTTTGTTCTCCGTTTTCTTCTATTTTCCTTAAATACCTAGAACGCCACTCTACAATGTCACTCCCTTCCGTGAGCAATTTTCTTTGGTCACAACATTTTCTCATAATAAAAGCCTATTTCGTTTAGATTCTTTATCGAAGTTTCTTGACGGCTAGTATAGTTAACTTTTTCATTCAACCTCTTTACTAATACGTTTAGCCTCAGGACTTTATGTTCCACAGTGAACATTTCATAAACCGTTCTTCGCAACACTCCAAAATCAAAATCGTCGACAACGATTCTCTTAGAGTCTTTCTTGAGTTTCTTCTTCTGTGAAGATGTTAAAGAAGTATTGCCTGGAAGCAATAAGGACTAAAGTATTAGCTGCATTAAGTTCTTTAATTATAATGCTGAGAAATTATATTGTAATTTTTTATATATTACCTGTTGTAGCATACTCCTTACGAACTTTCTTCATCAGAGAGATTGATTTTCTAGTTGCTGTGGATGCTAGTTCTGTAGATTGCTCTACCGAAAATATCAACGTTCCAGAAGTCTTCTGTTCATCAAAACACTTTATGACATTTGCAATTATACTTGTTGTTTCTGAATGCACAAACGCTTTCTTGCTTTATAGCTCATTGTAATCCTATGTAAAAAGAAATTTAACTTAAGATAGCATTTTAGAAAGCATTTAATACTTACGCTTTGGTGTTAAACAACCAAACCGCCCAAAATTAAACGGCGAATAGGTAAACAATAACAAACAGAACTAACGAAGAAAAGCAATACTAACAAAAATTAACGACGAACAACAAAACTAATGAACAACAGCACTAAAAAAGCTTGACACTTTTTTAGTTTACAGTGTTTACACCCCCACATACACCTGGTTAACGATTTTTGTATTTCGCTTAAATGCAGTGGTGTAAACTAAAATAATATTTATTTCCTCTTGAATTGTTAAACGGTCGTTTACTGTCCTCTGAACTAACTCGGTAAATGAGCCTTTACAGGCACGGTGCCTGTAAAATGTTGCCATGGTGACATTACAGGCACCTTGCATTCTACGAGCCCTAACCACTATATATTCGGCCATTCCAATAATTTTATTTCCTTCGCGTAAAAACAGAGTTATATGATTGAACAAAAAACAATTAAGGTACAACATTTTCTTTTCATTAAAACATGATAAGAAATCTTCGAAATCCTTAATCCTTAATCCGCAAATGCGGTGCCTTAATTGTTCTCCGTCCACTCATAAAATCCTGTTTTACGTTAGTAGAGTAAAATTATTGAAATGGCCGAATATATAGTGGTTAGGGCTCGTAATAAACACATCCTTTATTAATCACTAATGTTTTCAGCAAGAGTAAATAAAACGTTGTACGCAGCTCGCTTACAATTAGCTTTTATATTAGGGCTCACCGGAATACAGGCTCGCTCCTACGTCGCTCACCCGTAAAGGCTAGTTTACTAAGCCTGCCACGTAAATAACTATTACGGGCAGCTTATTTAGTTAACATCCCACTTTTTTCCTTTGTTTTGTTTTAAAACATTATGCTTTTAATTGAGAGGTTAGGTTAGGTTAGGTACGATGGCGTGTTGTGCCTGGTGTGCGCTCACGGCGGTAGGTGGCACTGGTGGTGGCTTGGCTTTACAGTGGCTATATACAAGACAGTGTGGCCATAGGGATGTCTTCGCCGCTATTGGTCGACGCGAATATCCGCCATTAACAGGCAAAATATTTAGTTACTTTTAAGTTGTTCTCAAAGAGGTTGGTAGAAGCTGTTCATTTGGTTATGGAAGAAAATAAAACCTTTCAAATCTGACAATTGTAAATTGTCAGTGTCAAATAATTCATTAGCGTCGCAAGCGGGTCAAATTTTATCATCTATTGCCCTGAAAAACTAATATTCTGCACAGTATTTAAATGTGACAATTTATAATTATGCTATTGTTGTAATAGCACAAGATGCGTTCGACTTGGAATATATGATAAAGAGATTACATCGGTGCTACGATAAATGGGGCCTTAGCATAAGTTTAGAGGAAACGGAGTATTTAGTAGTCAACTCGAAAGCACAATATGAAGTCTTAATAAATGAAGATGTCGCAGTAAGACAAGTAGAAAGGTTTAAATACCTCGGTGCTACAATACAATCGATGAAAAAGGTTTGGGAACAGAAGAGATCAGAACTCGAATAGTACAAACTACTTAAAATCAATTTGATGGGACAATACTATCTCTAACAAAAACAAAAAAAGAATAGGTAAGGTAATGGTAGAGTCGGTGCTATATTATGGCAGTGAGGTATGGACTGTAACATCGGAAATGAAACGAAGACTAAACATAGTTCAAATGGACGAAAAAGTGCAAAGGTATCGAGACGAGATAGAGTGACGAACGAGGAAATAAGACGCAGAATGGAGGCACCAGAATCAGTTGTGGACAGAATAGGAGAATGGAGGAGACGACGTGGCTTATGAAGATCTTTAAATGGTCGCCGCCGGTTAAGAAAAAAAGAGGTAGACCACGCAAACCGTGGAATGAGGGTATTCGGAGAGCCATGGAGGAACCTGGAAGAAGACCAAGCACAGAACAGGGAGGTTTGGAGACAGGAAACAGGAAGACGGAATTTAGCTGTATTGTAAACTACCATAACTGAAACCGGTTGTAAACTTTATGTAACACCTTAAAGCACTACGAACGAACGCCAATGAGAAATGTCAATGTCCAAAAATAACACTGCACGTGTAGCTAACATCAACTAGTTAAAATAACTAGCGCCAAAATAATGACCACTCAAAAACGTTCGATTATTTCGAAAGGCACTGTATATCTCTACGCTCAAATTTGCCTGTTAATGGCGGCCAACAATCGTATGGCCACACTGTCTTGTATATAGTCACTGTACTTGGCTTCATACAGTGCCTTTATATAGACAGTGTGCGACAATACAACTAAGCCACACCCCCGCCGCCATATTTATGCAAATTTCTAACGGATGTTTATTTAAATCCATGATCAGAGTCGACTGTGATACGTGTTTTACGTTTGGCAGTACTGAAAACATTTGAGATTTGCAGGTTAAGATTTGCGTCAGTTTGTGTCAAAACTGACGCAAAACCGAACTTGCTAACCTCGAATTTGACATAGACTGACAATACACTTCAGTACTGCCAAAAGTATAACACGAATCACAGGTGATTTAGCATAACATGGCGGCCAAAACCACGTGATCTAGGGAGCCAATCAAAAATAGGACACCCCATTGTCGCCACTGTCTATATAAAGGCACTGTAGGCTTTAGAGTCCCTGTATATAGGTTACTAAGAGTTGGGCAAACAGCGGAATACATTTTGATTGGTTTTGATCACTTTTTACAAGGCATGGGTGATAAATGTAGCCTTTTTACATATTTTGTAACATGTTACGACCGATAGTTTCACACATGCAATTCTAAGTTTTAACTAAATTGACCATATATTCCTAATAGTCGGTTCTAGAGATTCTAAGAATGATCAATGCTCTGAAAACTCTCTCATCAAAAGCAAGTTAGCAAGATTGGTTTTCATAACCTCTTTGTTGGACATATGTCAAATGACTAACTTGTCACATGCTCCTGGCAAATAGCAGACGTTTATAAATGTGAATAATTTGTATTACTTAATCTCCAATAAAAAGTTTGGGGTGCAAACTAATTTAGTTCAACATAGACTATGATTTAGTTTGCACCCCCACATGCAACTGGTTTTTGATTTTTCTACTTAGCTTAAATGTGATTCGCTTTAAACAGCTTTTCGGTAGTACTAACGTTTTCAGTGGAAACATCTACTGAAGGTCGTCCAGTTTTCGGTTTATTTTCTAACGTACATCGTCTAGGTTTAAATTCAGGGACCAGTAACTAACCGTGGATAACGAAGTATTGTGGTGGCCAAAAAGTGCCACTGAATTTTGGTGACT